>JARKHS020010304.1:0-110078 GCA_030143305.2 Amblyomma americanum | reverse complement strand
ATAGCACCTCGTCGTCTTCCTCAACTTCCAATAGCGGCGCCAACAGGCCAGGTCAGAGGAACCTCGATCAGAGCATAGCCACTTTCGCGCTGTGCATTGCACATCGTCGTCTTCAACATCCAACTGTGGCGCAAACAGACCAGATAAGCTTAACCTCGATCGGAGCTTAACCACTCTCGCGCTCTGCATTGCACATCGTCGTCTTCAACTTGCAACTGTGGCGCAAACAGATCAGATCAGCTTAACATCGATCAGAGCTTAACTTCTTTCGCGCTGTGCATTGCACATCGTCGTCTTCAACTTCCAAATGTGGCGCAAACAGATGAGATCCGCTTAACATCGATCAGAGCTTAACTACTTTCGCGTTGTTCATTGCTCATCGTCGTCATCTTCAACTTTCAATAGCGGCGCGAACAAGCCAGGTCAGCTGAAGCTCGATCAGAGCTTAACCACTTTCGCGCTGTGCATTGCACATCGTCGTCTTCATCAACATCCAACAGCAGCGCGAACAGACCAGATCATCTTAACCTTGATTAAAGCTTAACCACTTTCGCGCTGTGCATCGCACATCGTCGTCTTCATCAACTTCAAACTGCAGCGCGAACAGACCAGATCAGCTTGACCTCGATCAGAGCAAAGCCACGTTCGCGCTGTGCACTGCACATCGTCGTCTTCTTCAACTTCCAACTGCGGCACGAGCAGACCAGATCAGCTCAGCCTCGATCAGAGCTTGACCACTTTCGCGCTGTGCATTGCACATCGTCATCTTTCTCAACTTCCAACTGCAGCGCGAACAGACCACACCAGATTAACCTCAACCAGAGCATAGCCACTTTCGCGCTGTGCATTGCACATCGTCGTCTTCAACTTCAAACGGTGGCGCAATCAGATCAGATCAGCTGCCCCTTGATCAGAGCTTAACCACTTTCGCACTGTGCATTGCATATCGTCGCTTTCATCAACTTCCAACTGCAACGCGAACAGACCATATGAGCTTAACCTCGATCAGAGCTTAACCACTTTAGCGCTGCGCATTGCACATCGTCGTATTCATCAACATCCAACTGCAGCGTGAACAGACCAGATCAGCTTTGCCTTGATCAGAGCTTAACCACTTTCGCGCTGTGCATTGCACATCGTCGTCTTCCTCAAATTCCAACTGCAGCGCGAACAGATCAGGTCAGCTTAACCTCGATCAGAGCTTACCCACTTTCGCGCTGTGCATTGCACTTGGTCGTCGTCATCAACTACCAACTGCAGAGCGTACAGGCCAGTTCAGCTTACCCTCGATCAGAGCTCAACCACTTTCGTGCTGTTCATTGCGCATCGTCGTCTTCTAGATTCTCCAACTGCAGCGCGAACACACCAATTCAGCTGAACCTCGATAACAGCTCAGCAACAATCTAGCTGTGCATTGCGTGCATCGTCGTCTTTATCAACTTCCCACCGCAGCGCGAAGAGATCAAATGAGCTGAACATCGATCACAGCAATGTCACTTTCTCGCTGTGCATTGCACATCGTCGTCTTCGCAACTGTCATCTGTTGCGCAAACAAATCAGATCAGCCGAACTTTGATTATAGCTTATCCACTCTTGCGCAGCGCATTGCACATCGTCGCCTTCATCAACTTCCAACTGCGGCGCGAACAGATCCGATCAGCTCAACTTCGATGAAACACCAACTAGCCCAGCTTTCCGCCTTGATTCGATAAGAGCTTGTCCACATTCGCGCTGTGCAATGCACATCGTCGTCTTCGTCAACTTCCAACTGCGGCGTAATCAGATCAGATCATCTGAACCTTGATCAGAGCTTAATTACTTTCGCACTGTGTATTGCACATCGTCGTCGTCATCAACTGCCAACTGCCGCGCGAACAGATCAGATCAGCTGAACCTCGATAAGAGCATAGCCACATTCTCGCTGTGCATTGCACGTCGTCCTCTTCAACTTCCAACTGAGGCGCTAACAGATCTTATCTGCTGAACCTTGATCGGAGCTAAGCCAATTTCGCGCTGTGCATTGCACATCGGCGTCTTCCTCAACTTCCAATAGCGGCGCGAACAGGCCAGGTCAGCTGAACCTCGATCAGAGCATAACCACTCTCGCGCTGTACATTGCACATCGTCGTCTTCAACATTTAACTCTGGCGCAAACAGTTCAGATCAGCTTATCATCGACCAGAGCTTAACCACTTTCGTGTTGTTCATAGCGCATCGTCGTCTTCATCAACTTCCAACTGCAGCGCGAACAGACCAGATCAGCTGAACCTCGGTCAGAGCATAGCCACTTTCTCGCTGTGCATTGCACCTCGTCGTCTTCCTCAACTTCCAATAGCGGCGCGAACAGGCCAGGTCAGCTGAACCTCGTTCAGAGCATAGCCGCTTTCGCGCTGTGCATTGCACATCGTCGTCTTCAGCTTCCAACTGTGGCGCAAACAGACCAGATAAGCTTAACCTCGATCGGAGCTTAACCACTCTCGTGCTGTGCATCGCACATTGTCGACTTACACTTGCAACTGTGGCGCAAACAGATCAGAACAGCTTAACCTCGATCAGAGTATAACTTCTTTCGCGCCGTGCATTGCACATCGTCGTCTTCAACTTCCAAATGTGGCGCGAACAGATCAGATCAGCTTAACCTCGATCAGACCTTAACCACTTTCGCACTGTTAATTGCACATCGTCGACTTCCTCAACTTCCAACTGTGGCGCAAACAGATCAGATCAGCTGAACCTCGATCAGAGCGTAGCCGCTTTCGCGCTGTGCATTGCACATCGTCGTCTTCAACTTCCAACTGTGGAGCAAACAGACCAGATAAGCTCAACCTCGATCGGAGCTTAACCACTCTCGCGCTCTGCATTGCACATCGTCGTCTTCATCAACTTCCAACTGCAACACGAACAGATCTTATCAGCCTAACCTCGATCAGAGCTCAACCACTTTCGCGCTGTGCATTGCACATTATCTTCATGAACTTCCAACAGCGGCGCTAACAGGCAACATCAGCTGAACCTCGATCAGATCTTAACGATTCTCGCACTGCGCAATGCACACCGTCGCCTTCATCAACTTCCAACTGCAGCGCGAACTGATCAGATCAGCTAAACCTCGATCAGAGCTTAGCCAGTTTCGCGCTGTGCATTGCACATCTTCGTCTTCATCAACTTCCAACTGTAGCGCGAACAGACCATACGAGCTTAACCTCAATCAGAGCTTAACCACTTTCTCGCTGTGCATTGCACATCGTCGTCTTCATCAACTTCCAACTGCAGCGGGAGCAGACCAGATCAGCTTAACTTCGATCATAGTTTAAACACTTTCGCGCTGTGCATTGCACACCGTAGACTTCATAAACTTCCATCTGCAGCGCGAACAGGCCAGATCAGCTGAACCTCAATCAGAGCATAGCAACTTTCGCGCTGTGCATTGCACATCGTCTCCTTGTCTGCATTGCACATCGTCGTGCACTGCACATCGTTCCAACTGCAGCGCTAAAAGACCAGATCAGCTTAACCTCGATCAGAGCTTAACCACTTTTGCGCTGTCACTGCGCATCGTCGTCTTCATGAACTTCCAACTGCAGCGCGAACAGACCAGTTCAGCTTAACCTTGATCAAAGCATATCCACTTTCGCGCCGTCCACTGCACATCGTGGTTGTCATCAAGTTCTATCTGCGGTGCTAACAGATAAGATCAGCTGCCCATTGATCAGAGCTTAAGCACTTTCGCACTGTGCATTGCACATCGTCGTCTTGATCAATTTCCAACAGCAGGGCGAACAGGCCAGATCAGCTGAACCTCGATCAGAGCTTAACCACTCTCGCACTGCGCATTGCACATGGCCGTCTTCATCAACTGCCAACTGCGGCGCGAACAGATCAGATCAGCTTAACCTCGATCAGAGGTTAACCAATTTCGAGCTGTGCATTGCACATCGTCGCCTTCATCAACTTCCAACTGCAAAGCGAACAGACAAGATCAGCTTTGCCTTGATCAGAGCATAACCAGTTTCGCGATGGGAATTGCACATCGTCGCCTTCATCAACTTTCAACTGCAACGCGAGCAGATCGTATCAGCTTTGCCTTGATCAGACCTTAACCACTTTCGCGCTGTGCATTGCCATCGTCGTCTTCGTCAACTTCCAACTGCAGCGCGAACAGATCAGGTCAGCTTAACCTCGATCAGAGCTTAACCAGTTTCGCGCTGTGCATTACACCTCTTGGTATTCATCAACTTCCAACTGCAACGCGAACAGACCTTTTCAGCTTAACCTCGATCAGAGCTTAACCACTTTCGCGCTGTGCATTGCACATCGTCTTCCTCAACTTCCAATAACGGCTCGAACAGGCCAGGACAGTTGAACCTCGATCACACCTTAACCACTCTCGCGCTGTGCATTGCATATCGTCGTCTTGAACTTCCAACTGCAGCGCAAACAGTTCAGATCAGCTTAACATCGATCAGAGCTTAACCACCTTCGCGTTGTTCTTTGCGCATCGTCGTCTTCATCAACTTACAACTGCGGCGCTAACAGATCGGATTTGCTGAACCTTGATCAGAGCTAAGCCACTTTCGCGCTGTGCACTGCACATCGACGTCTTCAACTTCCAACAGTGGCGTAAACAGACCAGATCAGCTTAACATAGATCAGAGCTTAACCACTTTCTGGTTGTTCATTGCGCATCGTCGTCTTCATCAACTTCCAACTGCAGCGCGAAAAGATCAGATCAGCTGAACCTCGATCAGAGCATAGTCACATTCTCGCTGTGCATTGCACATCGTCCTCATCAACGTCCAACTGCGGCGCTAACAGATCGGATCTGCTGAACCTTGATCAGAGCTAAGCCAGTTTCAAGCTGTGCATTGCACATCGTCGTCTTCCTCAACTTCAATAGCGGCGCGAACAGGGCAGGTCACCTGAACCTCGATCAGAGCTCAACCACTCTCGCGCTGTGCATTGCACATCGTCGTCATCAACTTTTAACTGTAGCGCAAACACATCGGATCAGCTTAACATCGATCAGAGCTTAACCACTTTCGCGTTGTTCGTAGCGTATCGTCGTCTTCATCAACTTCCAACTGCAGCGCGAACAGACCAGATCAGCTGAACCTCGATCAGAGCATAGCCACTTTCTTGCTGTGCATAGCACCTCGTCGTCTTCCTCAACTTCCAATAGCGGCGCGAACAGGCCAGGTCAGAGGAACCTCGATCAGAGCATAGCCACTTTCGCGCTGTGCATTGCACATCGTCGTCTGCAACATCCAACTGTGGCGCAAACAGACCAGATAAGCTTAACCTCGATCGGAGCTTAACCACTCTCGCGCTGTGCATTGCACATCGTCGTCTTCAACTTGCAACTGTGGCGCAAACAGATCAGATCAGCTTAACATCGATCAGAGCTTAACTTCTTTCGCGCTGTGCATATCACATCGTCGTCTTCAACTTCCAAATGTGGCGCAAACAGATGAGATCCGCCTAACATCGATCAGATCTTAACTACTTTCGCGTTGCTCATTGCTCATCGTCGTCATCCTCAACTTTCAATAGCAGCGCGAACAGGCCAGGTCAGCTGAAGCTCGATCAGAACTTAACCACTTTCGCGCTGTGCATTGCATATCGTCGTCTTCATCAACATCCAACAGAAGCGCGAACAGACCAGGTCATCTTAACCTTGATCAAAGCTTAACCACTTTCGCGCTGTGCATCGCACATCGTCGTCTTCATCAACTTCAAACTGCAGCGCGAACAGACCAGATCAGCTTAACCTCGATCAGAACATAGCCACTTTTGCGCTGTGCATTGCACATCGTCGTCTTCCTCAACTTCCAACTGTTGCGCAAACAGATCAGATCAGCTGAAGCTCGATCAGAGCTTAACCACTCTCGCGCTGTGCATTGCACATCGTCGTCTTCAACTTCCAACAGCGGCGCAAACAGATGAGATCCGCTTAACCTCGATCAGAGATTAACTACTTTCGCGTTGTTCATTGCGCATCGTCGTCATCCTCAACTTTCAATAGCGGCGCGAACAGGCCAGGTCAGCTGAACCTCGATCAGAACTTAACCACTTTCGCACTGTGCATTGCACATCGTCGTCATCACCAACATCCAACAGCAGCGCGGACAGACCAGACCATCTTAACCTTGATCAAAGCTTAACCACTTTCGCGCTGTTCATTGCGCGTCGTCGTCTAGCTCAACTTCCAACTGCAACGCCAACAGACAAGACCAGCTTAACTTCGATTAGAGCTTAAACACTTTCGCGCTGCGCATTGCACATCGTCGTCTTCCTCAACTTCCAACTCCAGTGCGAACAGACCAGATCAGCTTAACCTCAATCAGAGCATAGCCACTTTCTCGCTGTGCATTGCACATGGTCGTCTTCAACTTCCAACTGTGGCGCAATCAGATAAGATCAGCTGAACCTTGATCAGAGCTTAACTACTTCCGCACTCTGTATTCCACATCGTCGTCGTCATCAACTGCCAACACCGGCGCGAACAGATAAGATCAGCTGAACCTCGATCTGAGCTTAACCACTTTCGCGCTGTGCATTGCACATCGTCGTCTTCATCAACTTCCAACTGCAACGCGATCAGACCATATGAGCTTAACCTCGATCAGAGCTTAACGACTTTAGCGCTGTGCATTGCACATCGTCCTATTCATCAACATCCAACTGCAGCGCGAACAGATCAGGTCAGCTTAACCTCGATCAGAGCTTACCCACTTTCGCGCTGTGCATTGCACTTGGTCGTCTTCATCAACTACCAACTGCAGAGCGTACAGGCCAGTTCAGCTTACCCTCGATCAGAGCTCAACCACTTTCGTGCTGTTCATTGCGCATCGTCGTCTTCTACATTTTCCAACTGCAGCGCGAACACACCAGTTCAGCTGAACCTCGATAACAGCTCAGTAAACATTCTCGCTGTGCATTGCATGCATCGTCGTCTTTATCAACTTCCAACCGCAGAGCGAAGAGATCAATTGAGCTGAACATCGATCACAGCAATGTCACTTTCTCGCTGTGCATTGCACATCTTCGTCTTCGCAACATCCAACTGCGGCGCAAACAGATCCGATCAGCTGAACTTCGATAAGAGCTTATCCACTTTCGCGCTGTGCAATGCACATCGTAGTCTTCGTCAACTTCCAAATGCCGCGTAATCTGATCAGATCAGCTGAACCTTAATCAGAGCTTAATTACTTTCGCACTGTGTATTGCACATCGTCGTCTTCATCAACTGCCAACTGCAGCGCGAACAGATGAGATCAGCTGAACCTCGATAAGAGCATAGCCACTTTCTCGCTGTGCATTGCACATCGTCCTCTTCAACTTCCAACTGAGGCGCTAACAGATCGGATCTGCTGAACCTTGATCAGAGCTAAGTCAATTTCAAGCTGTGCATTGCACAACGTCGTCTTCCTCAACTTCCAACTGCAGCGCGATGACACCAGATCAGCTGCACCTCGATCAGAGCATAGCCACTTTCTCGCTGTGCATTGCACCTCGTCATCTTCCTCAACTTCCAATAGCGGCGCGAACAGGCCAGGTCAGCTGAACCTCGTTCAGAGCATAGCCGCTTTCGCGCTGTGCATTGCACATCGTCGTCTTCAATCTCCAACTGTGGCGCAAACAGACCAGATAAGCTTAACCTCGATCGGAGCTTAACCACTCTCGTGCTGTGCATTGCACATCGTCATCTTCAACTTCCAAATGTGGCGCGAAAAGATCAGATCAGCTTAACCTCGATCAGACCTTAACCACTTTCGCGCTGTTAATTGCGCATCGTCGTCTTCCTCAACATCCAACTGCAGTGCGAACTGACCAGATCAGCTTAACCTCGATCAGAGCATAGCCACGTTTGCGCTGTGCATTGCACATCGTCGTCTTCAACTCTCAAATACTGCGCGAACAGACCAGATAAGCTTAACCTCGATCAGAGCAGAACCACTTTCGCGCTGTGCATTGCACATCGTCGTCTACAACTTCCAACTGTGGCGCATACAGACCAGATAAGCTCAACCTCGATCGGAGCTTAACCACTCTCGCGCTGTGCATTGCACATCGCCGTTTTACACTTCCAACTGTGGCGCAAACAGATGAGATCCGCTTAACCTCGATCAGAGCTTAACCACTTTCGCGTTGTTCATTGCGCATCGTGGTCATCCTCAACATTCAATAGCGGCGCGAACAGGCCAGGTCAGCTTAACCTCGATCAGAACTTAACCACTTTCGCGCTGTGCATTGCACGTCGTTGTCTTCATCAACATCCAACAGCAGCGCGAACAGACCAGATCATCTTAACCTTGATCAAAGCTTAACCACTTTCGCGCTGTGCATTGCGCGTCGTCGTCTTGCTCAACTTCCAACTGCAACGCCAACAGACACGACCAGATTAACTTGGATTAGAGCTTAAACACTTTCGCGCTGCGCATTGCACATCGTCGTCTTCCTCAACTTCCAACTCCAGCGCGAACAGACCAGATCAGCTTAACCTCGATCAGAGCATAGCCACTTTCTCGCTGTGCATCGCACATCGTTGTCTTAATCAACTTCAAACTGCAGCGCGAACAGACCAGATCAGCTTAACCTCGATCACACCATAGCCACCTTCGCGCTCTGCATTGCACATCGTCGTCTTCATCAACTTCCAACTGCAACACGAACAGACCTTATCAGCCTAACCTCGATCAGAGCTGAACCACTTTCGCGCTGTACATTGCACATTATCTTCATGAACTTCCAACAGCGGTGCGAACAGGCAACATCAGCTGAACCTCGATCAGATCTTAACGACTCTCGCACTGCGCATTGCACACCATCGCCTTCATCAACTTCCAACTGCAGCGCGAACAGACCATACGAGCTTAACCTCGATCAGAGCTTAACCACTTTCTCGCTGTGCATTGCACATCGTCGTCTTCATCAACTTCCAACTGCAGCGGGTGCAGACCAGATCAGCTTAACTTCGATCAGAGCATAGCAACTTTCGCGCTCTGCATTGCACATCGTCGCCTTGTCTACATTGGACATCGTCTTGCACTGCACATCGTTCCAACTGCAGCGCGAAAAGACCAGATCAGCTTAACCTCGATCAGAGCTTAACCACTTTCGCACTGTGCATTGCACATCGTCGTCTTGATCAATTTCCAACAGCAGGGCGAACAGGCCAGATCAGCTGAACCTCGATCAGAGCTTAACCACTCTCCCACTGCGCATTGCACTTCGCCGTCTTCGTCAACTGCCAACTGCGGCGCGAACAGATCAGATCAGCTTAACCTCGATCAGAGGTTAACCAATTTCGAGCTGTGCATAGCACATCGTCGCCTTCATCAACTTCCAACTGCAAAGCGAACAGTCCAGATCAGCTTTGCCTTGATCAGAGCATAACCAGTTTCGCGATGGGCATTGCACATCGTCGCCTTTATCAACTTCCAACTGCAACGCGAGCAGATCATATCAGCTTTGCCTTGATCAGAGCTTAACCACTTTCGCGCTGTGCATTGCACATCGTCGTCTTCGTCAACTTCCAACTGCAGCGCGAACAGATCAGGTCAGCTTAACCTCGATCAGAGCTTAACCAGTTTCGCGCTGTGCATTACACCTCTTGGTATTCATCAACTTCCAACTGCAACGCGAACAGACCTTATCAGCTTAACCTCGATCAGAGCTTAACCACTTTCGCGCTGTGCATTGCACATCGTCTTCCTCAACTTCCAATAACGGCTCGAACAGGCCAGGACAGTTGAACATCGATCAGACCTTAACCACTCTCGCGCTGTGCATTGCATATCGTCGTCTTCAACTTCCAACTGCAGCGCAAACAGTTCAGATCAGCTTAACATCGATCAGAGCTTAACCACTTTCGCGTTGTTCTTTGCGCATTGTCGTCTTCATCAACTTACAACTGCGGCGCTAACAGATCGGATTTGCTGAACCTTGATCAGAGCTAAGCCACTTTCGCGCTGTGCACTGCACATCGACGTCTTCAACTTCCAACTGTGGCGTAAACAGACCAGATCAGCTTAACATAGATCAGAGCTTAACCACTTTCGCGTTGTTCATTGCGCATCGTCGTCTTCATCAACTTCTAACTGCAGCGCGAAAAGATCAGATCAGCTGAACCTCGATCAGAGCATAGTCACATTCTCGCTGTGCATTGCACATCGTCCTATTCAACGTCCAACTGCGGCGCTAACAGATCGGATCTGCTGAACCTTGATCAGAGCTAAGCCAATTTCGCGCTGTGCATTGCACATCATCGTCTTCCTCAACTTCCAATAGCGGCGCGAACAGGCCAGGTCAGCTGAACCTCGATCAGAGCATAGCCACTTTCTTGCTGTGCATAGCACCTCGTCGTCTTCCTCAACTTCCAATAGCGGCGCCAACAGGCCAGGTCAGAGGAACCTCGATCAGAGCATAGCCACTTTCGCGCTGTGCATTGCACATCGTCGTCTTCAACATCCAACTGTGGCGCAAACAGACCAGATAAGCTTAACCTCGATCGGAGCTTAACCACTCTCGCGCTGTGCATTGCACATCGTCGTCTTCAACTTGCAACTGTGGCGCAAACAGATCAGATCAGCTTAACATCGATCAGAGCTTAACTTCTTTCGCGCTGTGCATTGCACATCGTCGTCTTCAACTTCCAAATGTGGCGCAAACAGATGAGATCCGCTTAACATCGATCAGAGCTTAACTACTTTCGCGTTGTTCATTGCTCATCGTCGTCATCTTCAACTTTCAATAGCGGCGCGAACAAGCCAGGTCAGCTGAAGCTCGATCAGAGCTTAACCACTTTCGCGCTGTGCATTGCACATCGTCGTCTTCATCAACATCCAACAGCAGCGCGAACAGACCAGATCATCTTAACCTTGATTAAAGCTTAACCACTTTCGCGCTGTGCATCGCACATCGTCGTCTTCATCAACTTCAAACTGCAGCGCGAACAGACCAGATCAGCTTGACCTCGATCAGAGCAAAGCCACGTTCGCGCTGTGCACTGCACATCGTCGTCTTCTTCAACTTCCAACTGCGGCACGAGCAGACCAGATCAGCTCAGCCTCGATCAGAGCTTGACCACTTTCGCGCTGTGCATTGCACATCGTCATCTTTCTCAACTTCCAACTGCAGCGCGAACAGACCACATCAGATTAACCTCAACCAGAGCATAGCCACTTTCGCGCTGTGCATTGCACATCGTCGTCTTCAACTTCAAACGGTGGCGCAATCAGATCAGATCAGCTGCCCCTTGATCAGAGCTTAACCACTTTCGCACTGTGCATTGCATATCGTCGCTTTCATCAACTTCCAACTGCAACGCGAACAGACCATATGAGCTTAACCTCGATCAGAGCTTAACCACTTTAGCGCTGCGCATTGCACATCGTCGTATTCATCAACATCCAACTGCAGCGTGAACAGACCAGATCAGCTTTGCCTTGATCAGAGCTTAACCACTTTCGCGCTGTGCATTGCACATCGTCGTCTTCCTCAAATTCCAACTGCAGCGCGAACAGATCAGGTCAGCTTAACCTCGATCAGAGCTTACCCACTTTCGCGCTGTGCATTGCACTTGGTCGTCGTCATCAACTACCAACTGCAGAGCGTACAGGCCAGTTCAGCTTACCCTCGATCAGAGCTCAACCACTTTCGTGCTGTTCATTGCGCATCGTCGTCTTCTACATTCTCCAACTGCAGCGCGAACACACCAATTCAGCTGAACCTCGATAACAGCTCAGCAACAATCTAGCTGTGCATTGCGTGCATCGTCGTCTTTATCAACTTCCCACCGCAGCGCGAAGAGATCAAATGAGCTGAACATCGATCACAGCAATGTCACTTTCTCGCTGTGCATTGCACATCGTCGTCTTCGCAACTGTCATCTGTTGCGCAAACAAATCAGATCAGCCGAACTTTGATCATAGCTTATCCACTCTTGCGCAGCGCATTGCACATCGTCGCCTTCATCAACTTCCAACTGCGGCGCGAACAGATCCGATCAGCTCAACTTCGATGAAACACCAACTAGCCCAGCTTTCCGCCTTGATTCGATAAGAGCTTGTCCACATTCGCGCTGTGCAATGCACATCGTCGTCTTCGTCAACTTCCAACTGCGGCGTAATCAGATCAGATCATCTGAACCTTGATCAGAGCTTAATTACTTTCGCACTGTGTATTGCACATCGTCGTCGTCATCAACTGCCAACTGCCGCGCGAACAGATCAGATCAGCTGAACCTCGATAAGAGCATAGCCACATTCTCGCTGTGCATTGCACGTCGTCCTCTTCAACTTCCAACTGAGGCGCTAACAGATCTTATCTGCTGAACCTTGATCGGAGCTAAGCCAATTTCGCGCTGTGCATTGCACATCGGCGTCTTCCTCAACTTCCAATAGCGGCGCGAACAGGCCAGGTCAGCTGAACCTCGATCAGAGCATAACCTCTCTAGCGCTGTACATTGCACATCGTCGTCTTCAACATTTAACTCTGGCGCAAACAGTTCAGATCAGCTTATCATCGACCAGAGCTTAACCACTTTCGTGTTGTTCATAGCGCATCGTCGTCTTCATCAACTTCCAACTGCAGCGCGAACAGACCAGATCAGCTGAACCTCGGTCAGAGCATAGCCACTTTCTCGCTGTGCATTGCACCTCGTCGTCTTCCTCAACTTCCAATAGCGGCGCGAACAGGCCAGGTCAGCTGAACCTCGTTCAGAGCATAGCCGCTTTCGCGCTGTGCATTGCACATCGTCGTCTTCAGCTTCCAACTCTGGCGCAAACAGACCAGATAAGCTTAACCTCGATCGGAGCTTAACCACTCTCGTGCTGTGCATCGCACATTGTCGACTTACACATGCAACTGTGGCGCAAACAGATCAGAACAGCTTAACATCGATCAGAGTTTAACTTCTTTCGCGCTGTGCATTGCACATCGTCGTCTTCAACTTCCAAATGTGGCGCGAACAGATCAGATCAGCTTAACCTCGATCAGACCTTAACCACTTTCGCACTGTTAATTGCACATCGTCGACTTCCTCAACTTCCAACTGTGGCGCAAACAGATCAGATCAGCTGAACCTCGATCAGAGCGTAGCCGCTTTCGCGCTGTGCATTGCACATCGTCGTCTTCAACTTCCAACTGTGGAGCAAACAGACCAGATAAGCTCAACCTCAATCGGAGCTTAACCACTCTCGCGCTCTGCATTGCACATCGTCGTCTTCATCAACTTCCAACTGCAACACGAACAGATCTTATCAGCCTAACCTCGATCAGAGCTCAACCACTTTCGCGCTGTGCATTGCACATTATCTTCATGAACTTCCAACAGCGGCGCTAACAGGCAACATCAGCTGAACCTCGATCAGATCTTAACGATTCTCGCACTGCGCATTGCACACCGTCGCCTTCATCAACTTCCAACTGCAGCGCGAACTGATCAGATCAGCTAAACCTCGATCAGAGCTTAGCCAGTTTCGCGCTGTGCATTGCACATCTTCGTCTTCATCAACTTCCAACTGTAGCGCGAACAGACCATACGAGCTTAACCTCAATCAGAGCTTAACCACTTTCTCGCTGTGCATTGCACATCGTCGTCTTCATCAACTTCCAACTGCAGCGGGAGCAGACCAGATCAGCTTAACTTCGATCATAGTTTAAACACTTTCGCGCTGTGCATTGCACACCGTAGACTTCATAAACTTCCATCTGCAGCGCGAACAGGCCAGATCAGCTGAACCTCAATCAGAGCATAGCAACTTTCGCGCTGTGCATTGCACATCGTCTCCTTGTCTGCATTGCACATCGTCGTGCACTGCACATCGTTCCAACTGCAGCGCGAAAAGACCAGATCAGCTTAACCTCGATCAGAGCTTAACCACTTTTGCGCTGTCACTGCGCATCGTCGTCTTCATGAACTTCCAACTGCAGCGCGAACAGACCAGTTCAGCTTAACCTTGATCAAAGCATATCCACTTTCGCGCCGTCCACTGCACATCGTGGTTGTCATCAAGTTCTATCTGCGGTGCTAACAGATAAGATCAGCTGCCCATTGATCAGAGCTTAAGCACTTTCGCACTGTGCATTGCACATCGTCGTCTTGATCAATTTCCAACAGCAGGGCGAACAGGCCAGATCAGCTGAACCTCGATCAGAGCTTAACCACTCTCGCACTGCGCATTGCACATGGCCGTCTTCATCAACTGCCAACTGCGGCGCGAACAGATCAGATCAGCTTAACCTCGATCAGAGGTTAACCAATTTCGAGCTGTGCATTGCACATCGTCGCCTTCATCAACTTCCAACTGCAAAGCGAACAGACAAGATCAGCTTTGCCTTGATCAGAGCATAACCAGTTTCGCGATGGGAATTGCACATCGTCGCCTTCATCAACTTTCAACTGCAACGCGAGCAGATCGTATCAGCTTTGCCTTGATCAGACCTTAACCACTTTCGCGCTGTGCATTGCCATCGTCGTCTTCGTCAACTTCCAACTGCAGCGCGAACAGATCAGGTCAGCTTAACCTCGATCAGAGCTTAACCAGTTTCGCGCTGTGCATTACACCTCTTGGTATTCATCAACTTCCAACTGCAACGCGAACAGACCTTTTCAGCTTAACCTCGATCAGAGCTTAACCACTTTCGCGCTGTGCATTGCACATCGTCTTCCTCAACTTCCAATAACGGCTCGAACAGGCCAGGACAGTTGAACCTCGATCACACCTTAACCACTCTCGCGCTGTGCATTGCATATCGTCGTCTTGAACTTCCAACTGCAGCGCAAACAGTTCAGATCAGCTTAACATCGATCAGAGCTTAACCACTTTCGCGTTGTTCTGTGCGCATCGTCGTCTTCATCAACGTCCAACTGCGGCGCTAACAGATCGGATCTGCTGAACCTTGATCAGAGCTAAGCCAATTTCGCGCTGTGCATTGCACATCATCGTCTTCCTCAACTTCCAATAGCGGCGCGAACAGGCCAGGTCAGCTGAACCTCGATCAGAGCATAGCCACTTTCTTGCTGTGCATAGCACCTCGTCGTCTTCCTCAACTTCCAATAGCGGCGCCAACAGGCCAGGTCAGAGGAACCTCGATCAGAGCATAGCCACTTTCGCGCTGTGCATTGCACATCGTCGTCTTCAACATCCAACTGTGGCGCAAACAGACCAGATAAGCTTAACCTCGATCGGAGCTTAACCACTCTCGCGCTGTGCATTGCACATCGTCGTCTTCAACTTGCAACTGTGGCGCAAACAGATCAGATCAGCTTAACATCGATCAGAGCTTAACTTCTTTCGCGCTGTGCATTGCACATCGTCGTCTTCAACTTCCAAATGTGGCGCAAACAGATGAGATCCGCTTAACATCGATCAGAGCTTAACTACTTTCGCGTTGTTCATTGCTCATCGTCGTCATCTTCAACTTTCAATAGCGGCGCGAACAAGCCAGGTCAGCTGAAGCTCGATCAGAGCTTAACCACTTTCGCGCTGTGCATTGCACATCGTCGTCTTCATCAACATCCAACAGCAGCGCGAACAGACCAGATCATCTTAACCTTGATTAAAGCTTAACCACTTTCGCGCTGTGCATCGCACATCGTCGTCTTCATCAACTTCAAACTGCAGCGCGAACAGACCAGATCAGCTTGACCTCGATCAGAGCAAAGCCACGTTCGCGCTGTGCACTGCACATCGTCGTCTTCTTCAACTTCCAACTGCGGCACGAGCAGACCAGATCAGCTCAGCCTCGATCAGAGCTTGACCACTTTTGCGCTGTGCATTGCACATCGTCATCTTTCTCAACTTCCAACTGCAGCGCGAACAGACCACATCAGATTAACCTCAACCAGAGCATAGCCACTTTCGCGCTGTGCATTGCACATCGTCGTCTTCAACTTCAAACGGTGGCGCAATCAGATCAGATCAGCTGCCCCTTGATCAGAGCTTAACCACTTTCGCACTGTGCATTGCATATCGTCGCTTTCATCAACTTCCAACTGCAACGCGAACAGACCATATGAGCTTAACCTCGATCAGAGCTTAACCACTTTAGCGCTGCGCATTGCACATCGTCGTATTCATCAACATCCAACTGCAGCGTGAACAGACCAGATCAGCTTTGCCTTGATCAGAGCTTAACCACTTTCGCGCTGTGCATTGCACATCGTCGTCTTCCTCAAATTCCAACTGCAGCGCGAACAGATCAGGTCAGCTTAACCTCGATCAGAGCTTACCCACTTTCGCGCTGTGCATTGCACTTGGTCGTCGTCATCAACTACCAACTGCAGAGCGTACAGGCCAGTTCAGCTTACCCTCGATCAGAGCTCAACCACTTTCGTGCTGTTCATTGCGCATCGTCGTCTTCTACATTCTCCAACTGCAGCGCGAACACACCAATTCAGCTGAACCTCGATAACAGCTCAGCCACAATCTAGCTGTGCATTGCGTGCATCGTCGTCTTTATCAACTTCCCACCGCAGCGCGAAGAGATCAAATGAGCTGAACATCGATCACAGCAATGTCACTTTCTCGCTGTGCATTGCACATCGTCGTCTTCGCAACTGTCATCTGTTGCGCAAACAAATCAGATCAGCCGAACTTTGATCATAGCTTATCCACTCTTGCGCAGCGCATTGCACATCGTCGCCTTCATCAACTTCCAACTGCGGCGCGAACAGATCCGATCAGCTCAACTTCGATGAAACACCAACTAGCCCAGCTTTCCGCCTTGATTCGATAAGAGCTTGTCCACATTCGCGCTGTGCAATGCACATCGTCGTCTTCGTCAACTTCCAACTGCGGCGTAATCAGATCAGATCATCTGAACCTTGATCAGAGCTTAATTACTTTCGCACTGTGTATTGCACATCGTCGTCGTCATCAACTGCCAACTGCCGCGCGAACAGATCAGATCAGCTGAACCTCGATAAGAGCATAGCCACATTCTCGCTGTGCATTGCACGTCGTCCTCTTCAACTTCCAACTGAGGCGCTAACAGATCTTATGTGCTGAACCTTGATCGGAGCTAAGCCAATTTCGCGCTGTGCATTGCACATCGGCGTCTTCCTCAACTTCCAATAGCGGCGCGAACAGGCCAGGTCAGCTGAACCTCGATCAGAGCATAACCTCTCTCGCGCTGTACATTGCACATCGTCGTCTTCAACATTTAACTCTGGCGCAAACAGTTCAGATCAGCTTATCATCGACCAGAGCTTAACCACTTTCGTGTTGTTCATAGCGCATCGTCGTCTTCATCAACTTCCAACTGCAGCGCGAACAGACCAGATCAGCTGAACCTCGGTCAGAGCATAGCCACTTTCTCGCTGTGCATTGCACCTCGTCGTCTTCCTCAACTTCCAATAGCGGCGCGAACAGGCCAGGTCAGCTGAACCTCGTTCAGAGCATAGCCGCTTTCGCGCTGTGCATTGCACATCGTCGTCTTCAGCTTCCAACTCTGGCGCAAACAGACCAGATAAGCTTAACCTCGATCGGAGCTTAACCACTCTCGTGCTGTGCATCGCACATTGTCGACTTACACATGCAACTGTGGCGCAAACAGATCAGAACAGCTTAACCTCGATCAGAGTTTAACTTCTTTCGCGCTGTGCATTGCACATCGTCGTCTTCAACTTCCAAATGTGGCGCGAACAGATCAGATCAGCTTAACCTCGATCAGACCTTAACCACTTTCGCACTGTTAATTGCACATCGTCGACTTCCTCAACTTCCAACTGTGGCGCAAACAGATCAGATCAGCTGAACCTCGATCAGAGCGTAGCCGCTTTCGCGCTGTGCATTGCACATCGTCGTCTTCAACTTCCAACTGTGGAGCAAACAGACCAGATAAGCTCAACCTCAATCGGAGCTTAACCACTCTCGCGCTCTGCATTGCACATCGTCGTCTTCATCAACTTCCAACTGCAACACGAACAGATCTTATCAGCCTAACCTCGATCAGAGCTCAACCACTTTCGCGCTGTGCATTGCACATTATCTTCATGAACTTCCAACAGCGGCGCTAACAGGCAACATCAGCTGAACCTCGATCAGATCTTAACGATTCTCGCACTGCGCATTGCACACCGTCGCCTTCATCAACTTCCAACTGCAGCGCGAACTGATCAGATCAGCTAAACCTCGATCAGAGCTTAGCCAGTTTCGCGCTGTGCATTGCACATCTTCGTCTTCATCAACTTCCAACTGTAGCGCGAACAGACCATACGAGCTTAACCTCAATCAGAGCTTAACCACTTTCTCGCTGTGCATTGCACATCGTCGTCTTCATCAACTTCCAACTGCAGCGGGAGCAGACCAGATCAGCTTAACTTCGATCATAGTTTAAACACTTTCGCGCTGTGCATTGCACACCGTAGACTTCATAAACTTCCATCTGCAGCGCGAACAGGCCAGATCAGCTGAACCTCAATCAGAGCATAGCAACTTTCGCGCTGTGCATTGCACATCGTCTCCTTGTCTGCATTGCACATCGTCGTGCACTGCACATCGTTCCAACTGCAGCGCGAAAAGACCAGATCAGCTTAACCTCGATCAGAGCTTAACCACTTTTGCGCTGTCACTGCGCATCGTCGTCTTCATGAACTTCCAACTGCAGCGCGAACAGACCAGTTCAGCTTAACCTTGATCAAAGCATATCCACTTTCGCGCCGTCCACTGCACATCGTGGTTGTCATCAAGTTCTATCTGCGGTGCTAACAGATAAGATCAGCTGCCCATTGATCAGAGCTTAAGCACTTTCGCACTGTGCATTGCACATCGTCGTCTTGATCAATTTCCAACAGCAGGGCGAACAGGCCAGATCAGCTGAACCTCGATCAGAGCTTAACCACTCTCGCACTGCGCATTGCACATGGCCGTCTTCATCAACTGCCAACTGCGGCGCGAACAGATCAGATCAGCTTAACCTCGATCAGAGGTTAACCAATTTCGAGCTGTGCATTGCACATCGTCGCCTTCATCAACTTCCAACTGCAAAGCGAACAGACAAGATCAGCTTTGCCTTGATCAGAGCATAACCAGTTTCGCGATGGGAATTGCACATCGTCGCCTTCATCAACTTTCAACTGCAACGCGAGCAGATCGTATCAGCTTTGCCTTGATCAGACCTTAACCACTTTCGCGCTGTGCATTGCCATCGTCGTCTTCGTCAACTTCCAACTGCAGCGCGAACAGATCAGGTCAGCTTAACCTCGATCAGAGCTTAACCAGTTTCGCGCTGTGCATTACACCTCTTGGTATTCATCAACTTCCAACTGCAACGCGAACAGACCTTTTCAGCTTAACCTCGATCAGAGCTTAACCACTTTCGCGCTGTGCATTGCACATCGTCTTCCTCAACTTCCAATAACGGCTCGAACAGGCCAGGACAGTTGAACCTCGATCACACCTTAACCACTCTCGCGCTGTGCATTGCATATCGTCGTCTTGAACTTCCAACTGCAGCGCAAACAGTTCAGATCAGCTTAACATCGATCAGAGCTTAACCACTTTCGCGTTGTTCTGTGCGCATCGTCGTCTTCATCAACGTCCAACTGCGGCGCTAACAGATCGGATCTGCTGAACCTTGATCAGAGCTAAGCCAATTTCGCGCTGTGCATTGCACATCATCGTCTTCCTCAACTTCCAATAGCGGCGCGAACAGGCCAGGTCAGCTGAACCTCGATCAGAGCATAGCCACTTTCTTGCTGTGCATAGCACCTCGTCGTCTTCCTCAACTTCCAATAGCGGCGCCAACAGGCCAGGTCAGAGGAACCTCGATCAGAGCATAGCCACTTTCGCGCTGTGCATTGCACATCGTCGTCTTCAACATCCAACTGTGGCGCAAACAGACCAGATAAGCTTAACCTCGATCGGAGCTTAACCACTCTCGCGCTGTGCATTGCACATCGTCGTCTTCAACTTGCAACTGTGGCGCAAACAGATCAGATCAGCTTAACATCGATCAGAGCTTAACTTCTTTCGCGCTGTGCATTGCACATCGTCGTCTTCAACTTCCAAATGTGGCGCAAACAGATGAGATCCGCTTAACATCGATCAGAGCTTAACTACTTTCGCGTTGTTCATTGCTCATCGTCGTCATCTTCAACTTTCAATAGCGGCGCGAACAAGCCAGGTCAGCTGAAGCTCGATCAGAGCTTAACCACTTTCGCGCTGTGCATTGCACATCGTCGTCTTCATCAACATCCAACAGCAGCGCGAACAGACCAGATCATCTTAACCTTGATTAAAGCTTAACCACTTTCGCGCTGTGCATCGCACATCGTCGTCTTCATCAACTTCAAACTGCAGCGCGAACAGACCAGATCAGCTTGACCTCGATCAGAGCAAAGCCACGTTCGCGCTGTGCACTGCACATCGTCGTCTTCTTCAACTTCCAACTGCGGCACGAGCAGACCAGATCAGCTCAGCCTCGATCAGAGCTTGACCACTTTTGCGCTGTGCATTGCACATCGTCATCTTTCTCAACTTCCAACTGCAGCGCGAACAGACCACATCAGATTAACCTCAACCAGAGCATAGCCACTTTCGCGCTGTGCATTGCACATCGTCGTCTTCAACTTCAAACGGTGGCGCAATCAGATCAGATCAGCTGCCCCTTGATCAGAGCTTAACCACTTTCGCACTGTGCATTGCATATCGTCGCTTTCATCAACTTCCAACTGCAACGCGAACAGACCATATGAGCTTAACCTCGATCAGAGCTTAACCACTTTAGCGCTGCGCATTGCACATCGTCGTATTCATCAACATCCAACTGCAGCGTGAACAGACCAGATCAGCTTTGCCTTGATCAGAGCTTAACCACTTTCGCGCTGTGCATTGCACATCGTCGTCTTCCTCAAATTCCAACTGCAGCGCGAACAGATCAGGTCAGCTTAACCTCGATCAGAGCTTACCCACTTTCGCGCTGTGCATTGCACTTGGTCGTCGTCATCAACTACCAACTGCAGAGCGTACAGGCCAGTTCAGCTTACCCTCGATCAGAGCTCAACCACTTTCGTGCTGTTCATTGCGCATCGTCGTCTTCTACATTCTCCAACTGCAGCGCGAACACACCAATTCAGCTGAACCTCGATAACAGCTCAGCCACAATCTAGCTGTGCATTGCGTGCATCGTCGTCTTTATCAACTTCCCACCGCAGCGCGAAGAGATCAAATGAGCTGAACATCGATCACAGCAATGTCACTTTCTCGCTGTGCATTGCACATCGTCGTCTTCGCAACTGTCATCTGTTGCGCAAACAAATCAGATCAGCCGAACTTTGATCATAGCTTATCCACTCTTGCGCAGCGCATTGCACATCGTCGCCTTCATCAACTTCCAACTGCGGCGCGAACAGATCCGATCAGCTCAACTTCGATGAAACACCAACTAGCCCAGCTTTCCGCCTTGATTCGATAAGAGCTTGTCCACATTCGCGCTGTGCAATGCACATCGTCGTCTTCGTCAACTTCCAACTGCGGCGTAATCAGATCAGATCATCTGAACCTTGATCAGAGCTTAATTACTTTCGCACTGTGTATTGCACATCGTCGTCGTCATCAACTGCCAACTGCCGCGCGAACAGATCAGATCAGCTGAACCTCGATAAGAGCATAGCCACATTCTCGCTGTGCATTGCACGTCGTCCTCTTCAACTTCCAACTGAGGCGCTAACAGATCTTATGTGCTGAACCTTGATCGGAGCTAAGCCAATTTCGCGCTGTGCATTGCACATCGGCGTCTTCCTCAACTTCCAATAGCGGCGCGAACAGGCCAGGTCAGCTGAACCTCGATCAGAGCATAACCTCTCTCGCGCTGTACATTGCACATCGTCGTCTTCAACATTTAACTCTGGCGCAAACAGTTCAGATCAGCTTATCATCGACCAGAGCTTAACCACTTTCGTGTTGTTCATAGCGCATCGTCGTCTTCATCAACTTCCAACTGCAGCGCGAACAGACCAGATCAGCTGAACCTCGGTCAGAGCATAGCCACTTTCTCGCTGTGCATTGCACCTCGTCGTCTTCCTCAACTTCCAATAGCGGCGCGAACAGGCCAGGTCAGCTGAACCTCGTTCAGAGCATAGCCGCTTTCGCGCTGTGCATTGCACATCGTCGTCTTCAGCTTCCAACTCTGGCGCAAACAGACCAGATAAGCTTAACCTCGATCGGAGCTTAACCACTCTCGTGCTGTGCATCGCACATTGTCGACTTACACATGCAACTGTGGCGCAAACAGATCAGAACAGCTTAACCTCGATCAGAGTTTAACTTCTTTCGCGCTGTGCATTGCACATCGTCGTCTTCAACTTCCAAATGTGGCGCGAACAGATCAGATCAGCTTAACCTCGATCAGACCTTAACCACTTTCGCACTGTTAATTGCACATCGTCGACTTCCTCAACTTCCAACTGTGGCGCAAACAGATCAGATCAGCTGAACCTCGATCAGAGCGTAGCCGCTTTCGCGCTGTGCATTGCACATCGTCGTCTTCAACTTCCAACTGTGGAGCAAACAGACCAGATAAGCTCAACCTCAATCGGAGCTTAACCACTCTCGCGCTCTGCATTGCACATCGTCGTCTTCATCAACTTCCAACTGCAACACGAACAGATCTTATCAGCCTAACCTCGATCAGAGCTCAACCACTTTCGCGCTGTGCATTGCACATTATCTTCATGAACTTCCAACAGCGGCGCTAACAGGCAACATCAGCTGAACCTCGATCAGATCTTAACGATTCTCGCACTGCGCATTGCACACCGTCGCCTTCATCAACTTCCAACTGCAGCGCGAACTGATCAGATCAGCTAAACCTCGATCAGAGCTTAGCCAGTTTCGCGCTGTGCATTGCACATCTTCGTCTTCATCAACTTCCAACTGTAGCGCGAACAGACCACACGAGCTTAACCTCAATCAGAGCTTAACCACTTTCTCGCTGTGCATTGCACATCGTCGTCTTCATCAACTTCCAACTGCAGCGCGAACAGGCCAGATCAGCTGAACCTCAATCAGAGCATAGCAACTTTCGCGCTGTGCATTGCACATCGTCTCCTTGTCTGCATTGCACATCGTCGTGCACTGCACATCGTTCCAACTGCAGCGCGAAAAGACCAGATCAGCTTAACCTCGATCAGAGCTTAACCACTTTTGCGCTGTCACTGCGCATCGTCGTCTTCATGAACTTCCAACTGCAGCGCGAACAGACCAGTTCAGCTTAACCTTGATCAAAGCATATCCACTTTCGCGCCGTCCACTGCACATCGTGGTTGTCATCAAGTTCTATCTGCGGTGCTAACAGATAAGATCAGCTGCCCATTGATCAGAGCTTAAGCACTTTCGCACTGTGCATTGCACATCGTCGTCTTGATCAATTTCCAACAGCAGGGCGAACAGGCCAGATCAGCTGAACCTCGATCAGAGCTTAACCACTCTCGCACTGCGCATTGCACATGGCCGTCTTCATCAACTGCCAACTGCGGCGCGAACAGATCAGATCAGCTTAACCTCGATCAGAGGGTAACCAATTTCGAGCTGTGCATTGCACATCGTCGCCTTCATCAACTTCCAACTGCAAAGCGAACAGACAAGATCAGCTTTGCCTTGATCAGAGCATAACCAGTTTCGCGATGGGAATTGCACATCGTCGCCTTCATCAACTTTCAACTGCAACGCGAGCAGATCGTATCAGCTTTGCCTTGATCAGACCTTAACCACTTTCGCGCTGTGCATTGCCATCGTCGTCTTCGTCAACTTCCAACTGCAGCGCGAACAGATCAGGTCAGCTTAACCTCGATCAGAGCTTAACCAGTTTCGCGCTGTGCATTACACCTCTTGGTATTCATCAACTTCCAACTGCAACGCGAACAGACCTTTTCAGCTTAACCTCGATCAGAGCTTAACCACTTTCGCGCTGTGCATTGCACATCGTCTTCCTCAACTTCCAATAACGGCTCGAACAGGCCAGGACAGTTGAACCTCGATCACACCTTAACCACTCTCGCGCTGTGCATTGCATATCGTCGTCTTGAACTTCCAACTGCAGCGCAAACAGTTCAGATCAGCTTAACATCGATCAGAGCTTAACCACTTTCGCGTTGTTCTGTGCGCATCGTCGTCTTCATCAACTTACAACTGCGGCGCTAACAGATCGGATTTGCTGAACCTTGATCAGAGCTAAGCCACTTTCGCGCTGTGCACTGCACTACGACGTCTTCAACTTCCAACAGTGGCGTAAACAGACCAGATAAGCTTAACATAGATCAGAGCTTAACCACTTTCTGGTTGTTCATTGCGCATCGTCGTCTTCATCAACTTCCAACTGCAGCGCGAAAAGATCAGATCAGCTGAACCTCGATCAGAGCATAGTCACATTCTCGCTGTGCATTGCACATCGTCCTCATCAACGTCCAACTGCGGCGCTAACAGATCGGATCTGCTGAACCTTGATCAGAGCTAAGCCAGTTTCAAGCTGTGCATTGCACATCGTCGTCTTCCTCAACTTCAATAGCGGCGCGAACAGGGCAGGTCACCTGAACCTCGATCAGAGCTCAACCACTCTCGCGCTGTGCATTGCACATCGTCGTCATCAACTTTTAACTGTAGCGCAAACACATCGGATCAGCTTAACATCGATCAGAGCTTAACCACTTTCGCGTTGTTCGTAGCGTATCGTCGTCTTCATCAACTTCCAACTGCAGCGCGAACAGACCAGATCAGCTGAACCTCGATCAGAGCATAGCCACTTTCTTGCTGTGCATAGCACCTCGTCGTCTTCCTCAACTTCCAATAGCGGCGCGAACAGGCCAGGTCAGAGGAACCTCGATCAGAGCATAGCCACTTTCGCGCTGTGCATTGCACATCGTCGTCTGCAACATCCAACTGTGGCGCAAACAGACCAGATAAGCTTAACCTCGATCGGAGCTTAACCACTCTCGCGCTGTGCATTGCACATCGTCGTCTTCAACTTGCAACTGTGGCGCAAACAGATCAGATCAGCTTAACATTGATCAGAGCTTAACTTCTTTCGCGCTGTGCATATCACATCGTCGTCTTCAACTTCCAAATGTGGCGCAAACAGATGAGATCCGCTTAACATCGATCAGAGCTTAACTACTTTCGCGTTGTTCATTGCTCATCGTCGTCATCCTCAACTTTCAATAGCAGCGCGAACAGGCCAGGTCAGCTGAAGCTCGATCAGAACTTAACCACTTTCGCGCTCTGCATTGCACATCGTTGTCTTCATCAACATCCAACAGCAGCGCGAACAGACCAGATCATCTTAACCTTGATCAAAGCTTAACCACTTTCGCGCTGTGCATCGCACATCGTCGTCTTCATCAACTTCAAACTGCAGCGCGAACAGAGCAGATCAGCTTGACCTCGATCAGAGCAAAGCCACGTTCGCGCTGTGCACTGCACATCGTCGTCTTCTTCAACTTCCAACTGCGGCGCGAGCAGACCAGATCAGCTCAGCCTCGATCAGAGCTTGACCACTTTCGCGCTGTGCATTGCACATCGTCATCTTTCTCAACTTCCAACTGCAGCGCGAACGGACCACATCAGATTAACCTCAACCAGAGCATAGCCACTTTCGCGCTGTGCATTGCACATGGTCGTCTTCAACTTCCAACTGTGGCGCAATCAGATCAGATCAGCTGCCCCTTGATCAGAGCTTAACCACTTTCGCACTGTGCATTGCATATCGTCGCTTTCATCAACTTCCAACTGCAACGCGAACAGACCATATGAACTTAACCTCGATCAGAGCTTAACCACTTTAGCGCTGTGCATTGCACATCGTCGTATTCATCAACATCCAACTGCAGCGTGAACAGACCAGATCAGCTTTGCCTTGATCAGAGCTTAACCACTTTCGCGCTGTGCATTGCACATCGTCGTCTTCCTCAACTTCCAACTGCAGCGCGAACAGATCAGTTCAGCTTAACCTCGATCAGAGCTTACCCACTTTCGCGCTGTGCATTGCACTTGGTCGTCTTCATCAACTACCAACTGCAGAGCGTACAGGCCAGTTCAGCTTAACCTCGATCAGAGCTCAACCACTTTCGTGCTGTTCATTGCGCATCGTCGTCTTCTACATTCTCCAACTGCAGCGCGAACACACCAGTTCAGCTGAACCTCGATAACAGCTCAGCAACATTCTCGCTTTGCATTGCGTGCATCGTCGTCTTTATCAACTTCCCACCGCAGCGCGAAGAGATCAAATGAGCTGAACATCGATCACAGCAATGTCACTTTCTCGCTGTGCATTGCACATCGCCGTCTTCGCAACTGTCATCTGTTGCGCAAACAAATCAGATCAGCCGAACTTTGATCATAGTTTATCCGCTCTTGCGCAGCGCATTGCACATCGTCGCCTTCATCAACTTCCAACTGCGGCACGAACAGATCCGATCAGCTGAACTTCGATAAGAGCTTGTCCACTTTCGCGCTGTGCAATGAACATCGTAGTCTTCGTCAACTTCCAACTGCGGCGTAATCAGATCAGATCAGCTGAACCTTGATCAGAGCTTAATTACTTTCGCACTGTGTATTGCACATCGTCGTCGTCATCAACTGCCAACTGCAGCGCGAACAGATCAGATCAGCTGAACCTCGATAAGAGCATAGCCACATTCTCGCTGTGCATTGCACGTCGTCCTCTTCAACTTCCAACTGAGGCGCTAACAGATCTGATCTGCTGAACCTTGATCGGAGCTGAACCAATTTCGCGCTGTGCATTGCACATCGTCGTCTTCCGCAACTTCCAATAGCGGCGCGAACAGGCCAGGTCAGCTGAACCTCGATCAGAGCATAACCACTCTCGCGCTGTACATTGCACATCGTGGTCTTCAACATTTAACTCTGGCGCAAACAGTTCAGATCAGCTTATCATCGACCAGAGCTTAACCACTTTCGTGTTGTTCATAGCGCATCGTCGTCTTCATCAACTTCCAACTGCAGCGCGAACAGACCAGATCAGCTGAACCTCGGTCAAAGCATAGCCACTTTCTCGCTGTGCATTGCACCTCGTCGTCTTTCTCAACTTCCAATAGCAGCGCGCACAGACCAGGTCTGCTGAACCTCAATCAGAGCATAGCCACTTTCGCGCTGTGCATTGCACATCGTCGTCTTCAACTTCCAACTGTGGCGCAAACAGACCAGATAAGCTTAACCTCGATCGGAGCTTAACCACTCTCGCCCTGTGCATTGCACATTGTCGTCTTCAACTTGCAACTGTGGCGCAAACAGATCAGATCAGCTTAATCTCGATCAGAGCATAACTTCTTTCGCGCTGTGCATTGCACATCGTCGTCTTCAACTTCCAAATGTGGCGCGAACAGATCAGATCAGCTTAACCTCGATCAAACCTTAACCACTTTCGCGCTGTTAATTGCGCATCGTCGTCTTCCTCAACTTCCAACTGCAGCGCGAACTGACCAGATCAGCTTAACCTCGATCAGAGCATAGCCACGTTTGCGCTGTGCATTGCACATCGTCGTCTTCAACTTCCAACTACTGCGCGAACAGACCAGATAAGCTTAACCTCGATCAGAGCTGAACCATTTTCGCGCTGTGCATTGCACATCGTCGTCTTCCTCAACTTCCAACTGTGGCGCAAACAGATCAGATCAGCTGAACTTCGATAAGAGCTTGTCCACTTTCGCGCTGTGCAATGCACATCGTCGTCTTCGTCAACTTCCAACTGCGGCGTAATCAGATCAGATCAGCTGAACCTTGATCAGAGCTTAATTACATTCGCACTGTGTATTGCACATCGTCGTCGTCATCAACTGGCAACTGCAGCGCGAACAGATCAGATCAGCTGAACTTCGATAAGACCATATCCACATTCTCGCTGTGCATTGCACGTCGTCCTCTTCAACTTCCAACTGAGGCGCTAACAGATCTGATCTGCTGAACCTTGATCGGAGCTAAGCCAATTTCGCGCTGTGCATTGCACATCGTCGTCTTCCTCAACTTCCAATAGCGGCGCGAACAGGCCAGGTCAGCTGAACCTCGATCAGAGCATAACCACTCTCGCGTTGTACATTGCACATCTTCGTCTTCAACATTTAACTCTGTCGCAAACAGTTTAGATCAGCTTATCATCGACCAGAGCTTAACCACTTTCGCGTTGTTCATAGCGCATCGTCGTCTTCATCAACTTCCAACTGCAGCGCGAACCGTCCAGATCACCTGAACCTCGGTCGGAGCATAGCCACTTTCTCGCTGTGCATTGCACCTCGTCGTCTTCCTCAACTTCCAATAGCGGCGCGAACAGGCCAGGTCAGCTGAACCTCGATTAGACCTTAACCACTTTCGCGCTGTGCATTGCACGTCGTCGTCTTCATCAACATCCAACTGCAACGCGAACAGACCAGATCATCTTAACCTTGATCAAAGCTTAACCACTTTCGCGCTGTGCATTGCGCGTCGTCGTCTTCCTTCACGTCCAACTGCAACGCCAACAGACAAGACCAGCTTAACTTGGATTAGACCTTAAACACTTTCGCGCTGTGCAATGCACATCGTCGTCTTCGTCAACTTCCAACTGCGGCGTAATCAGATCAGATCAGCTGAACCTTGATCAGAGCTTAATTACTTTCGCACTGTGTATTGCACATCGTCGTCGTCATCAACTGCCAACTGCAGCGCGAACAGATCAGATCAGCTGAACCTCGATAAGAGCATAGCCACATTCTCGCTGTGCATTGCACGTCGTCCTCTTCAACTTCCAACTGAGGCGCTAACAGATCTGATCTGCTGAACCTTGATCGGAGCTAAGCCAATTTCGCGCTGTGCATTGCACATCGTCGTCGTCCTCAACTTCCAATAGCTGCGCGAACAGGCCAGGTCAGCTGAACCTCGATCAGAGCATAACCACTCTCGTGCTGTACATTGCACATCGTCGTCTTCAACATTTAACTCTGGCGCAAACAGTTCAGATCAGCTTGTCATCGACCAGAGCTTAACCACTTTCGCGTTGTTCATAGCGCATCGTCGTCTTCATCAACTTCCAACTGCAGCGCGAACAGACCAGATCAGCTGAACCTCGGCCAATCCACGGAGCTGTGCTGACGTGTCTCGCATGGGCTCCCGCCTCGAAGCCACTTTTCGGCAGAAAGAGTCAGCCTTCGGGCTCGAATATTTTGGACGACATCCGGGCCATTGTCCAGTGCCTGCTGCAGCCGGATGTTGCCAATCTACGGACACCTAGGCATATTGCCGGCTGACTGCCGGCCTAGCCATCGAGCTCGACCTAGCTCGTCACCTCTCCGCCGGGAACTGAGCGCCCAGGGACCCGCACAGATGGAGTACGCCGTGGAAGGCGAGAAAATATCACCGTCGGAGCTCGAGGCCGGAAAATGGGAAACCATTCTTCGTTACCGCGACCGACAACGAGGCCTGAAAAATAAAGGGCCCGCATCAACCGACGACGAGCCTGCGCAGGGGCACGGCCAAGGCAAGTCTAATTCCAATTTTCCATCGCGAAAGAACGGGAAGAAGCTACTTGCACTCAGCAAGAAAGCCCTTCTCCCGCGCTTACCGACCGACGACTACAAAATCGTCTGCCGACCACAAGGTTGGAATCTGAGGGACTTTGCGCCCGGACTACTACTCTTCTGCGCCTGCGAGGTGGCCAGGCTGCCGTATGATACGGTGAAGAATGAAGACATTATCAGAGTCAATACGGCCAACAACACCTTTACGCTATGCACGCCCGATCGTCAACGGGCGACTGCATACGCCAATATTGAAAAACTGAACCTCCAAGATCAAACCTACAACGTAACGTCGTACGTGGCGGCGCCCGAAGACTCGGTAAAAGGGGTCATTTACAACGCCTACGCGGGAGACTCGCCCGAAGCGGTTCGCCAAGGCTTCGGAAACCGAAACGAAGGAATAGAAGTTGTGGATGCCCGAAGGATCGGGAAATCCAGAACAATACAAATCACCTTTTTTGGAAAGAAGCTACCCAGCCAAGTAATCTATCAGTGCGGCGTCTTTCGGGTCGACCCCTTCAGGGAGCAACATGAGGTATGCTACAACTGCAGGAGAGTAGGACACCGGGCCGATGTCTGCTACAAACCTACAACGAACCTTTGTCGCCGCTGCGGAGAAAATCACTCGCCTCCACCTGAGGGAGAACAGCCAACCTGCCAACCCGTATGCGTCGTCTGCAACGGGGGCCACAACACAGGCAGCCGGAACTGCAAATTCCGGCTGATCAACAAGAACAGACAAGGAACGCCCCATGGCAACCAGACACCCAAGCAAGGGGACAACGACTCATCACTACACGGACACCAGTCTAGGCCCAGGAAGAAGGAACACGGTGCTACCGGAAAAGGAGGAAGCCACCGCCAGAACAACTCCAGCTCCTTCCCGCCCCTGGGGAACCCTGCAGGGAACGACAAGAGAAGCTCAAGCCGCGGACGCAGCGATAGTCGCTCCAATAAAAAGGTGAGCTGGCCAGCAGAGGCCTCCCAATCTATTGACGCTCGAGAGAAGGAGTTTCAGATCCAACTACAATCCCGAGACAGAGAAATTGCCAGCCTTAAAAAAGAGTTGGCTGACATTAAACGCCTGTTACAAGCGCATCAGGTACAGAATGCCACTGCGGCTAGAATGCCACCCACCGCGTCCCAGGATTCGACCAATAATGCGATGGAAACAGACGCTATTTGCCACACTCCCTCCAACGCGTCCCAGTCTTCAGCCCATAACGCGACGGACACAGACGCCAGAATAGCAACTAAAAGACCGCATCCTACAAAAGAAGGCGAGGAATCCAAAAGAAAGGCCGAGGCTTCGGAAGCCGACACCCCGCAGCCGTCGAAAGCGCCTACCAAAATCAGGGCAGACATCAATACTCTGTCAGAGAGAACTAGCGCTATATCAACAGAACAAGCAACCTTCCAAGGCCTCGTTACTACCAAATTTGCAGAGATAGATATTCGCTTTGCAACACTAGAGGGACAGGTATCCCAAATAGCCACCTGCATGCAGCAAATAATGGATAGGCTTACAACTATCGAGGCCCGCCTACCCCCCACCTTGGATCTGTCCACGACGCCACAACCATCTATAACCCAACATGGCACCACGCCAAAAATTTGAAATTTGGCAATGGAACTGCAGAGGCTTCCGCCGCAAGCGGGCCCACTTGCAGCTCCACATCCAACAAGCACCGTCTGTTCCAACCCCCGACGTGATTGCATTGCAAGAAGCTAGCGGCAGGGCTACACTGCCAGGCTATAAAGCATATCTGCCACCTCATTATGATACTAGTAACGCAGCCGGCTCCTTCACAGCCACTCTGGTGCATAGAAATATCACCGCAATTCAACATTTTATAAATGATTCGGAAGAAGATTACACCCTACTTGAAATAGTACCAAGGCAAAAAGGAGGCTCAAATCTCTTCATCCTTAATGTATACAACCCTCCCAGAAACAAAGGCAATGGACTCCCACACTTGTTGATAAACACAGTAAAGCTGGCTGCTAGGGCTCAACTATTAATTGTGGGAGACTTCAACGCTCAACACCCAGCATGGGGATATACCAAAGCAACTCCGAAAGGGAACCTGCTCTGGCAAATCATAGAGTCACTAGGGCTCACAACGCTAAACAACCCGAGCGACCACACACGCATGGGTAACAGTGTATGTGTAGACACATCTCCAGACTTATCCCTCTCTAAAAACGTCAAGGACGCAAAGTGGGTCAACACCGGGCAAAACCTTGGTAATGATCACTTCATCCTTAGCATCACCTTCCCCACGACAAAACTTAAAAACAACGCAAAAGAAATACGAACCACGGATTGGGACAAGTTCAGGCAACTTCGCGACAAAACAGCTCCAAAGGAGATCTCTAACCTTAGCGACTGGGTTATCTCCCTGAATGAGGATGTCAGCTCCACTAGCGTTGTGGTGCCAGTTGAGAAGGAGGAGCAGATTGCAGACTCAAAACTGTTACACCTGTGGCAGGCACAAAAAGGCCTCCAAAAACGCTGGAAGCAGCAAAAACACAACAAGCGACTACGCAAAAAGATCGCTGAAATCGAGAGGCGAATCGAGGAACATACACTTACTCTCCAAACACAACAATGGAACCAAATATGTGAAAGCGTCAATGGACAGCTCGGAAATAAGAAGACATGGCATCTTCTAAGACACCTGCTCGATCCAGAACAAACACGTCCCGTGCAACAAAGTCAACTGTACAGACTCATACATAAATATGAGGGTACAACTGAAGACCTAATCAAAGAGCTAGCAGAACGTTATCTAAACACGGATGATAGTACCACACAACCAGACTACCGGGGGACTCCTAATCTAAATTTAGACGCAGACATCACAGACGCAGAGGTCTGGTACGCAATTGGAAAACTGCGGACAACATCTGCGGCAGGACCAGACAAAGTAACAAATAAGACTCTCAGGAACTTAGACGCAACGTCGATCGCGGCGGTTACAGACCTTATGAACAAATACTGGCATGCAGGCAACATACCACCAGAGTGGAAACACGCGAAAATCACTTTTATTCCTAAAGCAGGTAAGAAACTCAGCACTGAGAATCTACGCCCAATTTCATTAACATCATGCTAGGCAAACTCATGGAGCATGTCATCCTGAATAGGCTCCAAAACTATGCGGAGGACATGAACCTCCTACCTGAAACAATGTTAGGATTCAGGGCCCAACTATCTACCCAGGACATTCTCTTGCAGCTTAACAAGGACATAATTGAAGCTGACGAGGGAACAGGAACGAAAGCAATATTGGGTTTAGACCTTGTTAAAGCTTTCGACAACGTCACCCACAAAGCCATCTTGAAAAACTTGTCAGAAATCAACCCCGGAGAAAGGACGTACAACTACATCCGATCCTTCCTCACTAACAGAACAGCAGTGATAACGGTCGGAACAATAGAGTCTGCCCCAATCAAACTAGGAAGTAAAGGAACGCCACAGGGCTCCGTCCTGTCCCCTTTCCTTTTTAACCTCTCCCTCATCAAAATTTCCCCCAAACTGGCACAAATACCAGACCTACATCACACGTTCTATGCAGATGACATCACACTTTGGGTAACCAAAGGATGCGAAGGCTACATAGAAGACACACTCCAAGCAGCAGTGGACATCATCGAGGCATGCGCATGGGATTCCGGCCTCACTTGTTCTGAGCAAAAATCGGAACTATTCGTGATCCGTCGTAAACAAAGAGGTAGGCGTACCACGACATCCCCCCTGCAAATAAACGTCTATGTTAATGGACGATCTGTCAAAGAGGTACAGACCATGAGAATACTGGGGTTGTATTTACAAACAAATGGAAAAAATACTGACACACTCACTAAGCTAAAACGCACGGTAGAAGCGACGGCGCGATTACTCCGCCGCATAGCTAACCGCAGACAAGGGGTGAGGGAAAGATATTTATGCCGCCTAGTGCAGGCCTTTGCGCTGAGCAGGATACTCTATGCCACCCCTTATCTGAAATTTTCGAAAGCAGAAAAGCACAAATTGGATAGCATAATACGGCAGGCCTATAAGGCTGCGTTAGGACTCCCACTAAATGCCTCAACCGAAAGGCTTATGTGGTTAGGAATACATAACACCTACAATGAACTGAAAGAAGCCCATTTAATGGCTCAAACAGCGCGATTAGCCAATTCCAGAACTGGCAGGAGTATTCTTACCAGGCTCGGAATTAACTTTCAACCTACGAATAACGATGCTAAAGTAGACTTACCCCGCGCCTATAGGACGGCCCTACTAACCAAACCACTCCCCAAAAACATGCACCCCTTACACCATGAGGGTAGAAGACAAGCACGAGCCAAAGCCTTACATAAGAAATACAGACAGTGCGCTGCAACACTTTATGTAGATGCGGCAGAATACAAAAATACCAATGCCTTTGCAGTTGTGGTTGTGAACGAGAATGGTGACCACATCGTCTCGGCGACAATCAAAACGAAATCCTCTGAAACGGCAGAAGAGGCGGCTATAGCCCTCGCCCTAGCACATACCCAAGGGAGCATCATCCTCAGCGATTCCAAAATGGGTATCAATAATTTCGCTAAAGGGCGAATCACAAACACCTCCCTTAGAATCCTTAACGCAACCAAATTCTCACCAAATTATTCCGAATTGATATGGGTCCCAGCCCATTCGGGGAATCCGGGGAACGAGGCAGCCCACAATAAAGCCCGAGGTTTCGTCGACCGGGCAGTGGATGAGTATGGCTCCCTGAATTTCACGAAGGACTCAATGATCACATATCATGATCTCAACAATCATTTTAAACTAGAGAGGAGAATTTTCCCCCCTCCAGACAAAAGACTTACTAAAGAACAAGATGTTACGTGGCGTCGTCTACAGACGAGATCGATACGCACCCCATCACTCCTCGCGCACATTTATCCAGATCTTTACAACCCAAACTGCAAACACTGTGGCCGACGTGCTACCTACGATCACATCCTGTGGGACTGCAAAATAGAGCCACCTCCGGGTGATCTAGTTACAGCTCCTTCTCTCGAGCGGCGGGAGACCGTGCTGGCTAGCTCTGACCCCAGAACGCAAGTTTTGGCGGTGGAGTGGGCTGACAAAGTCGTCGAGGGCTATGTACTCTCGACCACTTAACGCGACCTCTTGCCAAGCTCTTCCCGGCGAATAAAATGTTTTACAATCAATCGGTCAGAGCATAGCCACTTTCTCGCTGTGCATTGCACCTCGTCGTCTTCCTCAACTTCCAATAGCGGCGCGCACAGACCAGGTCAGCTGAACCTCAATCAGAGCATAGCCACTTTCGCGCTGTGCATTGCACATCGTCGTCTTCAACTTCCAACTGTGGCGCAAACAGACCAGATAAGCTTAACCTCGATCAGAGCTTAACCACTTTCGCGTTGTTCATTGCGCATCGTGGTCATCCCCAACATTCAATAGCGGCGCGAACAGGCCAGGTCAGCTGAACCTCGATCAGAACTTAACCACTTTCGCGCTGTGCATTGCAAGTCGTCGTCTTCATCAACATCCAACTGCAGCGCGAACAGACCAGATCATCTTAACCTTGATCAAAGCTTAACCACTTTCGCGCTGTGTATTGCGCTTCGTCTTCCTCAGTTTCCAACTGCAACGCCAACAGACAAGACCAGCTTAACTTTGATTAGACCTTAAACACTTTCGCGCTGCGCATTGCACATCGTCGTCTTCCTCAACTTCCAACTCCAGCGCGAACAGACAAGATCAGCTGAACCTCGATCAGAGCATAGCCACTTTCTCGCTGTGCATCGCACATCGTTGTCTTCATCAACTTCAAACTGCAGCGCGAACAGACCAGATCAGCTTAACCTCGATCAGAGCATAGCCACCTTCGCGCTGTGCATTGCACATCGTCGTCTTTCTCAACTTCCAACTGCAGCGCGAATGAACCACATCAGCTTAACCTCAACCAGAGCATAGCCACTTTCGCGCTGTGCATTGCACATCGTCGTCTTCAACTTCCAACTGTGGCGAAATCAGATCAGATCAGCTGAACCTTGATCAGAGCTTAACTACTTTCGCACTGTGTATCGCACATCGTCGTCTTCATCAACTTCCAACTGCGGCACAATCAGATCACATCAGCTGAGCATCGATCAGAGCATAGCCACTTCCTCGCTGTGCATTGCACTTCGTGGTCTTCATCAACTTCCATCGGCGGTGTAAAAAGATAAGATCAGCTGCCCCTTGATGAGAGCTTAACCACTTTCGCACTGTGCATTGCATATCGTCGTCTTCATCAACTTCCAACAGCGGCGCGAACAGGCCAGATCAGCTTAACGTCGATCAGAGCTTAACCTCTTTCTTGCTGTGCATTGCATGCATCTGCGCCTTCATCAACTTCCAACTGCAACGCGAACAGACCATATCAGCTTAACCTCGATCAGAGCTTAACCACTTTCGCGCTGTGCATTGCACATCGTCGTATTCATCAACATCCAACTGCAGCGCGAACAGACCAGATCAGCTTAACCTTGATCAGAGCTTAACTACTTTCGCGCTGTGCATTGCACATCGTTGTCTTCATCAACTTCCAACTGCAGCGCGAAAAGAGCAGATCAGCTTAGCCTCGATCAGAGCATAGCCAATTTCGCGCTGTGCATTGCACATCGTCGTCTTAATCAACTTCCAGCTGCAGCGCCAACAGACCAGATCAGCTTAACCTCGATCAGGGCATAGCCACCTTCTCGCTGTGCAATGCACATCGTCGTCTTCGTCAACTTCCAACTGCGGCGTAATCAGATCAGATCAGCTGAACCTTAATCACAGCTTAATTACTTTCGCACTGTGTATTGCACATCGTCGTCGTCATCAACTGCCAACTGCCGCGCGAACAGATCAGATCAGCTGAACCTCGATAAGAGCATAGCCACATTCTCGCTGTGCATTGCACGTCGTCCTCTTCAACTTCCAACTGAGGCGCTAACAGATCTGATCTGCTGAACCTTGATCGGAGCTAAGCCAATTTCGCGCTGTCCTTTACACATCGTCGTCTTCCTCAACTTCCAATAGCGCCGCGAACAGGCCAGGTCACCTGAACCTCGATCAGAGCATAACCACTCTCGCGCTGTACATTGCACATCGTCGTCTTCAACATTTAACTCTGGAGCAAACAGTTCAGATCAGCTTATTATCATCGACCAGAGCTTATCCACTTTCGTGTTGTTCATAGCGCATCGTCGTCTTCATCAACTTCCAACTGCAGCGCGAACCGACCAGATCAGCTGAACCTCGGTCAGAGCATAGCCACTTTCTCCCTGTGCATTGCACCTCGTCGTCTTCCTCAACTTCCAATAGCGGCGCGCACAGACCAGGTCAGCTGAACCTCGATCAGAGCATATCCACTTTCGCGCTGTGCATTGCACATCGTCGTCTTCAACATCCAACTGTGGCGCAAACAGACCAGATAAGCTTAACCTCGATCGGAGCTTAACCACTCTCGCGCTGTGCATTGCACATTGTCGTCTTCAACTTGCAACTGTGGCGCAAACAGATCAGATCAGCTTAACCTCGATCAGAGCTTAACTTCATTCGCGCTGTGCATTGCACATCGTCGTCTTCAACTTCCAAATGTGGCGCAAACAGATCAGATCAGCTTAACCTCGATCAGACCTTAAGCACTTTCGCGCTGTTAGTTGCACATCGTCGTATTCCTGAACATCCAACTGTGGCGCAAACAGATCAGATCAGCTGAACCTCGATCAGAGCTTAACCACTCTCGCGCTGTGCATTGCACATCGTCGTCTTCAACTTCCAACTGTGGAGCAAGCAGATGAGATCCGCTTAACCTCGATCAGAGCTTAACCACTTTCGCGTTGTTCATAGCGCATCGTCGACATCCTCAACTTTCAATAGCGGCGCGAACAGACCAGGTCAGCTGAACCTCGATCAGAACTTAACCACTTTCGCGCTGTGCATTGCACATCGTCGTCTTAAACAACTTCCAACTGCAGCGTGAACAGACCAGACCAGCTTGACCTTGATTAGAGCTTAACTACTTTCGCGTTGTGCATTACACATCTTCGTCTTCTTCAACTTCCAACTGCAGCGCGAACAGACCAGATCAGCTGAACATCGATCACACCATAGCCACTTTCGCGCTGTGCATTGCGCGTCGTCGTCTTCCTTCATGTCCAACTGTAACGCCAACAGACAAGACCAGCTTAACTTTGATTAGACCTTAAACACTTTCGCGCTGTTCACTACGCATCATCGTCTTCATGAACTTCCAACTGCATCGCGAACAGACCAGTTCAGCTTAACCTTGATCAGAGTTTAACCATTTTCGCACTGTGCATTGCACATCGTCGCCTTCATCAACTTCCAACTGCAACGCGAACAGACCATATCAGCTTTGCCTTGATCAGAGCTTAACCACTTTCGCGCTGTGCATTGCACATCATCGTCTTCGTCAACTTCCAACTGCAGCGCGAACAGATCAGGTCAGCTTAACCTCCATCAGAGCTTAACCAGTTTCGCGCTGTGCATTGCACATCTTTGTCATCAACCTCCAATAACGGCTCGAACAGGCCAGGACAGTTGAACCTCGATCAGAGCTTAACCACTCTCGCGCTGTGCATTGCACATCGTCGCCTTCAACTTCCAACTGTGGCGCAAACAGATCAGATCAACTGAACCTCGACCACAGCTCAACCACTCTCGCGCTGTGCATTGCACAACGTCGTCTTCAACTTCCAACTGCAGCGCAAACAGTTAAGATCAGCTTAACATCGATCAGAGCTTAACCACTTTCACGTTGTTCATTGTGCATCATCGTCTTCATCAACTTCCAACTGCAGCGGGAACAGATCAGATCAGCTGAACCTCGATCAGAGCATAGCCACATTCTCACTGTGCATTGCATATCGTCCTCTTCAACTTCCTACTGCAGCGCGAACAGGCCAGATCAGCTGAACCTCGATCAGAGCTTAACGACTCTCGCGCTGTGCATTGCACATAGTGGTCTTTATCTTCCAACTGTGGCGCAAACAGACCAGATAAGCTTAATCCCGATCGGAGCTTAACCACTCTCGCCCTGTGCATATCACATCGTCGTCTTCAACTTGCAACTGTGGCGCAAACAGATCAGATCAGCTTAACCTCGATCAGAGCTTAACTTCTTTCGCGCTGTGCATTGCACATCGTCGTCTTCAACTTCCAAATGTGGCGCAAACAAATCAGATCAGCTTAACCTCGATCAGACCTTAAGCACTTTCGCGCTGTTAATTGCACATCGTCGTCTTCCTGAACATCCAACTGTGGCGCAAACAGATCAGATCAGCGGAACCACGATCAGAGCTTAACCACTCTCGCGCTGTGCATTGCACATCGTCGTCTTCAACTTCCAACTGTGGAGCAAGCAGATGAGATCCGCTTAACCTCGATCAGAGCTTAACCACTTTCGCGTTGTTCATAGCGCATCGTCGTCATCCTCAACTTTCAATAGCGGCGCGAACAGGCCAGGTCAGCTGAACCTCGATCAGAACTTAACCACTTTCGCGCTGTGCATTGCACATCGTCGTCTTAAACAACTTCCAACTGCAGCGTGAACAGACCAGACCAGCTTAACCTTGATCAGAGGTTATCTACTTTCGCGTTGTGCATTACACATCTTCGTCTTCTTCAACTTCCAACTCCAGCGCGAACAGACCAGATCAGCTGAACATCGATCACACCATAGCCACTTTCACGCTGTGCATTGCACCTCGTCGTATTCTTCAACTTTAAACTGCAGCGCGAACAGACCAGATCATCTTAACCTTGATCAAAGCTTAACCACTTTCGCGCTGTGCATTGCGCGTCGTCGTCTTCCTTCATGTCCAACTGTAACGCCAACAGACAAGATCAGCTTAACCTCGATCAGAACATAGCTACCTTCGCGCTGTGCATTGCACATCGTCGTCTTTCTCAACTTCCAACTGCAGCGCGAATGAACCACATCAGCTTAACCTCAACCAGAGCATAGCCACTTTCGCGCTGTGCATTGCACATCGTCGTCTTCAACTTCCAACTGTGGCGAAATCAGATCAGATCAGCTGAACCTTGATCAGAGCTTAACTATTATTATTATTATTATTAGCCTATCAAAAAATGGCACATACCCACACTGGGGGATCGGCCAAGAATCGGGTGGCTATTCAACTGAACTCAGTTAACAAAAAGGAAAAGCACGTGGGAGCATAACACCGGTGAACTACTTTCGCACTGTGTATCGCACATCGTCGTCTTCATCAAATTCCAACTGCGGCACAATCAGATCACATGAGCTGAGCATCGATCAGAGCATAGCCACTTCCTCGCTGTGCATTGCACTTCGTGGTCTTCATCAACTTCCATCGGCGGTGTAAAAAGATAAGATCAGCTGCCCCTTGATGAGAGCTTAACCACTTTCGCACTGTGCATTGCATATCGTCGTCTTCATCAACTTCCAACAGCGGCGCGAACAGGCCAGATCAGCTTAACGTCGAACAGAGCTTAACCTCTTTGTTGCTGTGCATTGCATGCATCTGCGCCTTCATCAACTTCCAACTGCAACCCGAACAGACCATATCAGCTTAACCTCGATTAGAGCTTAACCACTTTCGCGCTGTGCATTGCGCATCTTCATCAACATCCAACTGCAGCGCGAACAGACCATACGAGCTTAACCTCGATCAGAGCATAACCACTTTCGCGCTGTGCATTGCACATCGTCGTATTCATCAACATCCAACTGCAGCGCGAACAGACCAGATCAGCTTAACCTTGATCAGAGCTTAAACACTTTCGCGCTATACTTTGCGCGTCGTCGTCTTCCTCAACTGCCAACTGCAGCGCGAGCAGACCAGATCAGCTTAACCTCGATCAGAGCTTAACTACTTTCGCGCTGTGCATTGCACATCGTTGTCTTCATCAACTTCCAACTGCAGCGCGAAAAGAGCAGATCAGCTTAGCCTCGATCAGAGCATAGCCAATTTCGCGCTGTGCATTGCACATCGTCGTCTTAATCAACTTCCAGCTGCAGCGCCAACAGACCAGATCAGCTTAACCTCGATCAGGGCATAGCCCCCTTCTCGCTGTGCAATGCACATCGTCGTCTTCGTCAACTTCCAACTGCGGCGTAATCAGATCAGATCAGCTGAACCTTAATCAGAGCTTAATTACTTTCGCACTGTGTATTGCACATCGTCGTCGTCATCAACTGCCAACTGCCGCGCGAACAGATCAGATCAGCTGAACCTCGATAAGAGCATAGCCACATTCTCGCTGTGCATTGCACGTCGTCCTCTTCAACATCCAACTGAGGCGCTAACAGATCTGATCTGCTGAACCTTGATCGGAGCTAAGCCAATTTCGCGCTGTGCTTTGCACATCGTCGTCTTCCTCAACTTCCAATAGCGCCGCGAACAGGCCAGGTCAGCTGAACCTCGATCAGAGCATAACCACTCTCGCGCTGTACATTGCACATCGTCGTCTTCAACATTTAACTCTGGCGCAAACAGTTCAGATCAGCTTATTATCATCGACCAGAGCTTAACCACTTTCGTGTTGTTCATAGCGCATCGTCGTCTTCATCAACTTCCAACTGCAGCGCGAACAGACCAGATCAGCTGAACCTCGGTCAGAGCATAGCCACTTTCTCGCTGTGCATTGCACCTCGTCGTCTTCCTCAACTTCCAATAGCGGCGCGCACAGACCAGGTCAGCTGAACCTCAATCAGAGCATAGCCACTTTCGCGCTGTGCATTGCACATCGTCGTCTTCAACTTCCAACTGTGGCGCAAACAGACCAGATAAGCTTAACCTCGATCAGAGCTTGACCACTCTCGCGCTGCGCATTGCACATCGTCGTCTTCAACTTCCAACTGTGGCGCAAACAGATGAGATCCGCTCAACCTCGATCAGAGCTTAACCACTTTCGCGTTGTTCATTGCGCTTCGTGGTCATCCTCAACATTGAATAGCGGCGCGAACAGGCCAGGTCAGCTGAACCTTGATCAGAACTTAACCACTTTCGCGCTGTGCATTGCACGTCGTCGTCTTCATCAACATCCAACTCCAGCGCAAACAGACAAGATCAGCTGAACCTCGATCAGAGCATAGCCACTTTCTCGCTGTGCATCGCACATCGTTGTCTTCATCAACTTCAAACTGCAGCGCGAACAGACCAGATCAGCTTAACCTCGATCAGAGCATAGCCACCTTCGCGCTGTGCATTGCACATCGTCGTCTTCTTCAACTTCCAACTGCAGCCCGAGCAGACCAGATCAGCTTAGACTCGATCACAGCATGACCACTTTCGCGCTGTGCATTGCACATCGTCATCTTTCTCAACTTCCAACTGCAGCGCGAATGAAGCACATCCGCTTAGACTCGATCAGTGCTTGACCACTTTCGCGCTGTGCATTGCACATCGTCGTCTTCAACTTCCAACTGTGGCGCAATCAGATCAGATCAGCTGAACCTTGATCAGAGCTTAACTACTTTCGCACTGTGTATCGCACATCGTCGTCTTCATCAACTGCCAACTGCGGCGCGAACAGATAAGATCAGCTGAACCTAGATCTGAGTATAGCCACTTCCTCGCTTTGCATTGCACATCGTGGTCTTCATCAACTTCCATCGGCGGTGTAACAGATAATATCTGCTGCCCCTTGATCAGAGCTTAATCACTTTCGCACTATGCATTCCACATCGTCGTCTTCATCAAGTCCCAACAGCGGCGCGAAAAGGCCAGATCAGCTGAACCTCGATCTGAGCCTAACCACTTTCGCGCTATGTATTGCACATTGTCGACTTCATCAACTTCCAACTGCGGCACAATCAGATCACATCAGCTGAGCATCGATTAGAGCATAGCCGCTTCCTCGCTGTGCATTGCATATCGTCCTCTTCATCAGCTTCCAACAGCGGCGCGAACAGGCCAGACCTGCTTAACGCCGATCAAAGCTTAACCTCTTTCTTGCTGTGCATTGCATGCATCTTCGCCTTCATCAACTTCCAGCTGCTACGCGAACAGACCATATCAGCTTAACCTCGATCAGAGCTTAACCACTTTCGCGCTGTGCATTGCGCATCGTCATCTTCATCAACATCCAACTGCAGCGCGAACAGACCAGATCAGCTTAACCTTGATCAGAGCTTCAACACTTTCGCGCTATGCTTTGCGCGTCGTCGTCTTCATCAACTGCCAACTGCAGCGCGAACAGACCAGATCAGCTTAACCTCGATCAGAGCTTAACTACTTTCGCGCTGTGCATTGCACATCGTTGTCTTCATCAACTTCCAACTGCAGCGCGAAAAGAGCAGATCAGCTTAACCTCGATCAGAGCATAGCCAATTTCGCGCTGTGCATTGCACATCGTCGTCTTAATCAACTTCCAGCTGCAGCGCGAACAGACCAGATCAGCTTAACCTCGATCAGGGCATAGCCACCTTCTCGCTGTGCATTGCACATCGTCGTCTTCATCAACTTCCAACTGCAGCGGGACCAGACCAGATCAGCTTCACTTCGATCAGAGTTTAAACACTTTCGTGCTGTGCATTGCACATCGTAGACTTCATCAACATCCGTCTGCAGCGCGAACAGGCCAGATCAGCTGAACCTCAATCAGAGCATAGGCACTTTCGCGCTCTGCATTGCACGTACCAGATCAGCTTAACCTCGATCAGAGCTTAATCACTTTTGCGCTGTTCACTGCGCATCGTCGTCTTCATGAACTTCCAACTGCATCGCGAACAGACCAGTTCAGCTTAACCTTGATCAGAGTTTAACCATTTTCGCGCTGTGCATTGCGCATCGTCGCCTTCATCAACTTCCAACTGCAACGCGAACAGACCATATCAGCTTTGCCTTGATCAGAGCTTAACCACTATCGCGCTGTGCATTGCACATCGTCGCCTTCGTCAACGTCCAACTGCAGCGCGAACAGATCAGGTCAGCTTAACCTCCATCAGAGCTTAACCAGTTTCGCGCTGTGCATTGCACATCGTCGTCATCAACTTCCAATAACGGCTCGAACAGGCAAGGACAGTTGAACCTCGATCAGAGCTTAACCACTCTCGCGCTGTGCATTGCACATCGTCGCCTTCAACTTCCAACTCCAGCGCGAACAGACCAGATCAGCGTAACCTCGATCAGAGCATAGCCACTTTCTCGCTGTGCATCGCACATCGTCGTCTTCATCAACTTCAAACTGCAGCGCGAACAGACCAGATCTGCTTAACTTCGATCAGAGCAGAGCCACCTTCGCGCTGTGCATTGCACATCGTCGTCTTCATCAACTGCCAGCTGCGCCGCGAACAGATCATATTAGCTGAACCACGATCTGAGCTTAACCCCATTCGCGCTGTGCATTGCACATCGTCGTCTTCATCAACTTCCATCGGCGGTGCAAAAAGATGCGATCAGCTGCCCCGTGATCAGAGCTTAACCACTTTCGCACTGTGCATTGCACATCGTCATCTTCATCAACTTCCAAAAGCGGCGCGAACAGGCCAGATCAGCTGAACCTCGATGAGAGCTTAACCACTCTCGCGCTGCGCATTGCACATCGTCGCCTTCCTCAACTTTGTACTGCAGCGCGAACAGACCAGATCAGCTTAACCTCGACCAGAGGATAGCCACTTTCGCGCTGTGCATTGCACATAGACGTCTTAATCAACTTCCATCTGCAGCACGAACAGACCAGATCAGCTTAACGTCGATCAGGGCATAGCCACTCTCGCGCTGTGCATTCCACATCTTCGTCTTCATCACCTTCCAACTGCAGCGCTAAAATAAAAGTTCAGCTTAAACTCGATTAGAGCTTAACCACGTTCGTGCTGTCCATTGCGCGTTGTCGTCTTAAAACAACTTCCAACTGCAGCGTGAACAGACCAGACCAGCTGAACTTCGATAAGAGCTCAGCCAATTTCTCGCTGTGCATTGCATGCATCGTCGTATCAACTTCCAACCACAGCGCGAAGAGATCAGATGAGCTGAACATCGATCAGAGTAAAGTCCATTTCTCGCTGTGCATTGCACATCGTCGTCTTCGTCAACATTCATCTGTGTCGCAAACAGATCCGATCAGCCGAACCTTGATCAGAACTTAACCACACTTGCGCTGCGCATTGCACACCGTCGTCTTCGTCAACTTCCAACTGCGGCACAAACAGATCACATCAGCTGAACCTCGATCACTGCATAGCCCCTTTCGCACTGTGCATTGCACATCGTCGTCTTCATCAACGTCCCACTGCAGCGCGAACAGACCAGTTCAGTTGAACCTCGATAAGAGCTCAGCCACTTTCTCGATGTGCATTGCATGCATCGTCGTCTTTTTCAAGTTCTATCTGTGGCGCAGTCAGAGCAGAGAAGCTGACCCTTGATCAGAGCTTAACTACTTTCGCACTGAGTATTACACATCGTCGTCTTCATCTACTGCCAACTGCGTCGCGAACAGATATCAGCTGAACCTCGATCTGTGCTTAACCACTTTCGTGCTGTTCATTGCGCATCGTCGTCTTCTACATTTTTCAACTGCAGCGCGAACACACCAGTTCAGCTGAACCTCGATAACAGCTCAGCAACATTCTCGCTTTGCATTGCGTGCATCGTCGTCTTTATCAACTTCCCACCGCAGCGCGAAGAGATCAAATGAGCTGAACATCGATCACAGCAATGTCACTTTCTCGCTGTGCTTTGCACATCGTCGTCTTCGCAACTGTCATCTGTTGCGCAAACAAATCAGATCAGCCGAAATTTGATCATAGCTTATCCACTCTTGCGCAGCGCATTGCACATCGTCGCCTTCATCAACTTCCAACTGCGGCGCGAACAGATCCGATCAGCTGAACTTCGATAAGAGCTTGTCCACTTTCGCGCTGTGCAATGCACATCGTCGTCTTCGTCAACTTCCTACTGCGGCGTAATCAGATCAGATCAGCTGAACCTTGATCAGAGCTTAATTACTTTCGCACTGTGTATTGCACATCGTCGTCGTCATCAACTGCCAACTGCAGCGCGAACAGATCAGATCAGCTGAACCTCAATAAGAGCATAGCCACATTCTCGTTGTGCATTGCACGTCGTCCTCTTCAACTTCCAACTGAGGCGCTAACAGATCTGATCTGCTGAACCTTGATCGGAGCTAAGCCAATTTCGCGCTGTGCATTGCACATCGTCGTCTTCCTCAACTTCCAATAGCGGCGCGAACAGGCCAGGTCAGCTGAACCTCGATCAGAGCATACCCACTCTCGCGCTGTACATTGCACATCGTCGTCTTCAACATTTAACTCTGGCGCAAACAGTTCAGATCAGCTTATCATCGACCAGAGCTTAACCACTTTCGTGTTTTTCATAGCGCATCGTCGTCTTCCTCAACTTCCAATAGCGGCGCGAACAGGCCAGGTCAGCTGAACCTCGATCAGAGCATAACCACTCTCGCGCTGTACATTGCACATCGTCGTCTTCAACATTTAACTCTGGCGCAAACAGTTCAGATCAGCTTATCATCGACCAGAGCTTAACCACTTTCGCGTTGTTCATAGCGCATCGTCGTCTTCATCAGTTTCCAACTGCAGCGCGAACAGACCAAATCACCTGAACCTCGGTCAGAGCATAGCCACTTTCTCGCTCTGCATTGCACCTCGTCGTCTTCCTCAACTTCCAATAGCGGCGCGCACAGACCAGGTCAGCTGAACCTCGATCAGAGCATAGCCACTTTCGCGCTGTGCATTGCACATCGTCGTCTTCAACTTCCAACTGTGGCGCAAACAGACCAGATAAGCTTAACCTCGATCAGAGCTTAACCACTTTCGCGTTGTTCATTGCGCTCGTGGTCGTCCTCAACATTCAATAGCGGCGCGAGCAGGCCAGGTCAGCTGAACCTCGATCAGAACTTAACCACTTTCGCGCTATGCATTGCACGTCGTCGTCTTCATCAACATCCAACTGCAGCGCGAACAGACCAGATCATCTTAACCTTGATCAAAGCTTAACCACTTTCGCGCTGTGCATTGCGCGCCGTCGTCTTCCTTCACGTCCAAATGCAACGCCAACAGACAAGACCAGCTTATCTTTGATTAGACCTTAAACACTTTCGCGTTGTGCAATGCACATCGTCGTCTTCGTCAACTTCCAACTGCGGCGTAATCAGATCAGATCAGCTGAACCTTGATCAGAGCTTAATTACTTTTGCACTGTGTATTGCACATCGTCGTCGTCATCAATTGCCAACTGCAACGCGAACAGATCAGATCAGCTGAACCTCGATAAGAGCATAGCCACATTCTCGCTGTGCATTGCACGTCGTCCTCTTCAACTTCCAACTGAGGCGCTAACAGATCTGATCTGCTGAACCTTGATCGGAGCTAAGCCAATTTCGCGCTGTGCATTGCACATCGTCGTCTTCCTCAACTTCCCATAGCGGCGCGAACAGGCCTGGTCAGCTGAACCTCGATCAGAGCATAACCCCTCTCGCGCTGTACATTGCACATCGTCGTCTTCAACATTGAACTCTGGCGCAAACAGTTCAGATCAGCTTATCATCGACCAGAGCTTAACCACTTTCGCGTTGTTCATAGCTCATCGTCGTCTTCATCAACTTCCAACTGCAGCGCGAACAGACCAGATCAGCTGAACCTCGGTCAGAGCATAGCCACTTTCTCGCTGTGCATTTCACCTCGTCGTCTTCCTCAACTTCCAATAGCGGCGCGCACAGACCAGATCAGCTGAACCTCAATCAGAGCATAGCCACTTTCGCGCTGTGCATTGCGCATCGTCGTCTTCAACTTCCAACTGTGGCGCAAACAGACCAGATAAGCTTAACCTCGATCGGAGCTTAACCACTCTCGCGCTGTGCATTGCACATCGTCGTCTTCAACTTCCAACTGTGGCGCAAACAGATGAGATCCGCTTAACCTCGATCAGAGCTTAACAACTTTCGCGTTGTTCATTGCGATCGTGGTCATCCTCAACATTCAATAGCGGCGCGAAAAGGCCAGGTCAGCTGAACCTCGATCAGAACTTAACCACTTTCGCGCTGCGCATTGCGCGTCGTCTTCCTCAGTTTCCAACTGCAACGCCAACAGACAAGACCAGCTTAACTTTGATTAGACCTTAAACACTTTCGCGCTGCGCAATGCACATCGTCGTCTTCCTCAACTTCCAACTCCAGCGCGAACAGACAAGATCAGCTGAACCTCGATCAGAGCATAGCCACTTTCTCGCTGTGCATCGCACATTGTTGTCTTCATAAACTTCAAACTGAAGCTCGAACAGACCAGATCAGCTTAACCTCGATCAGAGCATAGCCACCTTCGCGCTGTGCATTGCACATCGTCGTCTTCTTCAACTTCCAACTGCAGCCCGAGGGGACCAGATCAGCTTAGACTCGATCAGAGCATGACCACTTTCGCGCTGTGCATTGCACATCGTCATCTTTCTCAACTTCCAACTGCAGCACGAATAAACCACATCAGCTTAACCTCAACCAGAGCATAGCCACTTTCGCGCTGTGCATTGCACATCGTCGTCTTCAACTTCCAACTGTGGCGCAATCAGATCAGATCAGCTGAACCTTGATCAGAGCTTAACTACTTTCGCACTGTGTATCGCACATCGTCGTCTTCATCAACTGCCAACTGCAGCGCGAACAGATAAGATCAGCTGAACCTAGATCTGAGTATAGCCACTTCCTCGCTTTGCATTGCACTTCGTGGTCTTCATCAACTTCCATCGGCGGTGTAACAGATAATATCTGCTGCCCCTTGATCAGAGCTTAACCACTTTCGCACGATGCATTGCACATCGTCGTCTTCATCAAGTTCCAACAGCGGCGCGAAAAGGCCAGCTCAGCTGAACTCGATCTGAGCCTAACCTCTTTCGCGATATGTATTGCACATTGTCGACTTCATCAACTTCCAACTGCGGCACAATCAGATCACATCAGCTGAGCATCGATCAGAGCATAGCCACTTCCTCGCTGTGCATTGCACTTCGTGGTCTTCATCAACTTCCATCGGCGGTGTAAAAAGATAAGATCAGCTGCCCCTTGATGAGAGCTTAGACCACTTTCGCACTGTGCATTGCATATCGTCGTCTTCATCAACTTCCAACAGCGGCGCGAACAGGCCAGATAAGCTTAACGTCGATCAGAGCTTAACCTCTTTCTTGCTGTGTATTGCATGCACCTTCGCCTTCATCAACTTTCAACTGCAACGCGAACAGACCATATCAGCTTAACCTCGATCAGAGCTTAACCACTTTCGCGCTGTGCATTGCGCATCGTCATCTTCATCAACATCCAACTGCAGCGCGAACAGACCACACGAGCTTAACCTCGATCAGAGCATAACCACTTTCGCGCTGTGCATTGCACATCGTTGTATTCATCAACATCCCACTGCAGCGCGAACAGACCAGATCAGCTTAACCTTGATCAGAGCTTAAACACTTTCGCGCTATGCTTTGCGCGTCGTCGTCTTCCTCAACTGCCAACTGCAGCGCGTACAGACCAGATCAGCTTAACCTCGATCAGAGCTTGACTACTTTCTTTCGCGCTGTGCATTGCACATCGTTGTCTTCATCAACTTCCAACTGCAGCGCGAAAAGAGCAGATCAGCTTAACCTCGATCAGAGCATAGCCAATTTCGCGCTGTGCATTGCACATCGTCGTCTTAATCAACTTCCAGCTGCAGCGCGAACAGACCAGCTCAGCTTAACCTTGATCAGGGCATAGCCACCTTCTCGCTGTGCATTGCACATCGTCGTCTTCATCAACTTCCAACTGCAGCGGGAGCAGACCAGATCAGCTTAACTTCGATCAGAGTTTGAACACTTTCGTGCTGTGCATTGTACATCTTCGTCTTCATCAATTTCCAACTGCATCGGGAACAGATCCGATCAGCTGAACCTCAATCAGAGCATAGCCACATTCTCGCTGTGCATTGCATATCGTCCTCTTCACTTCCAACTGCAGCGCGAACAGACCAGATCAGCTGAACCTCGATCAGAGCTTAACCACTCTTGTGCTGTGCATTGCACATCGTAGTCTTCATCTACCAACTGTGGCGCAAACAGACCAGATAAGCTTAATCCCGATCGGAGCTTAACCACTCTCGCGCTTTGCATATCACATCGTCGTCTTCAACTTGCAACTGTGGCGCAAACAGATCAGATCACCTTAACCTCGATCAGAGCTTAACTTCTTTCGCGCTGTGCATTGCACATCGTCGTCTTCAACTTCCAAATGTGGCGCAAACAGATCAGATCAGATTAACCTCGATCAGACCTTAACCACTCTCGCGCTGTGCATTGCACATCGTCGTCTTCAACTTCCAACTGTGGAGCAAGCAGATGAGATCCGCTTAACCTCGATCAGAGCTTAACCACTTTCGCGTTGTTCATAGCGCATCGTCGTCATCCTCGACTTTCAATAGCGGCGCGAACAGGCCAGGTCAGCTGAACCTCGATCAGAACTTAACCACTTTCGCGCTGTGCATTGCACATCGTCGTCTTAAACAACTTCCAACTGCAGCGTGAACAGACCAGACCAGCTTAACCTTGATCAGAGCTTAACTACTTTCGCGTTGTGCATTACACATCTTCGTCTTCTTCCACTTCCAACTGCAGCGCGAACAGACCAGATCAGCTGAACATCGATCACACCATTGCCACGTTCACTCTGTGCATTGCACATCGTCGTCTTCTTCAACTTCAAACTGCAGCGCGAACAGACCAGATCAGCTTAACGTCGATCAGAGCTTAACCACTTTGGCGCTGTTCATTGCGCATCGTCGTCTTCATCAACTTCAAACTGCAGCGCGGACAGTCCAGTTCAGTTGAACCTCAATAAGAGCTCAGCCACTTTCTTGCTGTGCATTGCATGCATCTTCGCCTTCATCAACTTCCAACTGCAACGCGAACAGACCATATCAGCTTAACCTCGATCAGAGCTTAACCACTTTCGCGCTGTGCATTGCGCATCGTCATCTTCATCAACATCCAACTGCTGCGTCAACAGACAAGACCAGCTTAACTTCGATTAGAGCTTAAACACTTTCGCGCTGCGCATTGCACATCGTCGTATTCATCAACATACAACTGCAGCGCGAACAGACCAGATCAGCTTAACCATGATCAGAGCCTAAATACTTTCGCGCTATGCTTTGCGCGTCGTCGTCTTCCTCAACTGCCAACTGCAGCGCGAACAGACCAGATCAGCTTAACCTCGATCAGAGCTTAACTACTTTCGCGCTGTGCCTTGCACATCGTTGTCTTCATCAACTTCCAACAGCGGCGCGAAAAGACCAGATCAGCTGAACCTCGATCTGAGCCTAACCACTTTCGCGATATGTATTGCACATTGTCGACTTCATCAACTTCCAACTGCGGCACAATCAGATCACATCAGCTGAGCATCGATCAGAGCATAGCCACTTCCTCGCTGTGCATTGCACTTCGTGGTCTTCATCAACTTCCATCGGCGGTGTAAAAAGATAAGATCAGCTGCCCCTTGATGAGAGCTTAACCACTTTCGCACTGTGCATTGCATATCGTCGTCTTCATCAACTTCCAACAGTGGCGCGAACAGACCATACGAGCTTAACCTCGATCAGAGCATAACCACTTTCGCGCTGTGCATTGCACATCGTAGTATTCATCAACATCCCACTGCAGCGCGTACAGACCAGATCAGCTTAACCTTGATCAGAGCTTAAACACTTTCGCGCTATGCTTTGCGCGTCGTCGTCTTCCTCAACTGCCAACTGCAGCGCGAACAGACCAGATCAGCTTAACCTCGATCAGAGCTTAACTACTTTCGCGCTGTGCATTGCACATCGTTGTCTTCATCAACTTCCAACTGCAGCGCGAAAAGAGCAGGTCAGCTTAGCCTCGATCAGAGCATAGCCAATTTCGCGCTGTGCATTGCACGTCGTCGTCTTAACTTCCAGCTGCAGCGCGAACAGACCAGATCAGCTTAACCTTGATCAGGGCATAGCCACCTTCTCGCTGTGCATTGCACATCTTCGTCTTCATCAACTTCCAACTGCAGCGGGAGCAGACCAGATCAGCTTAACTTCGATCAGAGTTTAAACACTTTCGTGCTGTGTATTGCACATCTTCGTCTTCATCAACTTCCAACTGCAACGCGAACAGACTATATCAGCTTAACCTCGATCAGAGCTTAACCACTTTCGCGCTGTGCATTGCACATCGTCGTCTTCATGAACTTCCAACTGCATCGCGAACAGACCAGTTCAGCTTAACCTTGATCAGAGTTTAACCATTTTCGCGCTGTGCATTGCACATCGTCGCCTTCATCAACTTCCAACTGCAACGCGAACAGACCATATCAGTTTTGCCTTGATCAGAGCTTAACCACTTTCGCGCTGTGCATTGCACATCGTCGTCTTCGTCAACTTCCAACTGCAGCGCGAACAGATCAGGTCAGCTTAACCTCCATCAGAGCTTAACCAGTTTCGCGCTGTGCATTGCACATCGTCGTCATCAACTTCCAATAACGGATCGAACAGGCCAGGACAGTTCAACCTCGATCAGAGCTTAACCACTCTCGCGCTGTGCATTGCACATCGTCGTCTTCAACTTCCAACTGTGGCGCGAACAGACCAGATCAGCTGAACCTCGATCAGAGCTTAACCATTCTCGTGCTGTGCATTGCACATCGTAGTCTTCATCTTCCAACTGTGGCGCAAACAGACCAGATAAGCTTAATCCCGATCGGAGCTTAATCACTCTCGCGCTGTGCATATCACATCGTCGTCTTCAACTTGCAACTGTGGCGCAAACAGATCAGATCAGCTTAACCTCGATCAGAGCTTAACTTCTTTCGCGCTGTGCATTGCACATCGTCGTCTTCAACTTCCAAATGTGGCGCAAGCAGATGAGATCCGCTTAACCTCGATCAGAGCTTAACCACTTTCGCGTTGTTCATAGCGCATCGTCGTCATCCTCAACTTTCAATAGCGGCGCGAACAGGCCATGTCAGCTGAACCTCGATCAGAACTTAACCACTTTCGCGCTGTGCATTGCACATCGTCGTCTTAAACAACTTCCAACTGCAGCGTGAACAGACCAGACCAGTTTAACCTTGATCAGAGCTTAACTACTTTCGCGTTGTGCATTACACATCTTCGTCTTCTTCCACTTCCAACTGCAGCGCGAACAGACCAGATCAGCTGAACATCGATCACACCTAGCCACTTTCTTGCTGTGCATTGCATGCATCTTCGCCTTCATCAACTTCCAACTGCAACGCGAACAGACCATATCAGCTTAACCTCGATCAGAGCTTAACCACTTTCGCGCTGTGCATTGCGCATCGTCATCTTCATCAACATCCAACTGCTGCGCCAACAGACAAGACCAGCTTAACTTCGATTAGAGCTTAAACACTTTCGCGCTGCGCATTGCACATCGTCGTATTCATCAACATCCAACTGCAGCGCGAACAGACCAGATCAGCTTAACCATGATCAGAGCTTAAACACTTTCGCGCTATGCTTTGCGCGTCGTCGTCTTCCTCAACTGCCAACTGCAGCGCGAACAGACCAGATCAGCTTAACCTCGATCAGAGCTTAACTACTTTCGCGCTGTGCATTGCACATCGTTGTCTTCATCAACTTCCAACAGCGGCGCGAAAAGGCCAGATCAGCTGAACCTCGATCTGAGCCTAACCACTTTCGCGATATGTATTGCACATTGTCGACTTCATCAACTTCCAACTGCGGCACAATCAGATCACATCAGCTGAGCATCGATCAGAGCATAGCCACTTCCTCGCTGTGCATTGCACTTCGTGGTCTTCATCAACTTCCATCGGCGGTGTAAAAAGATAAGATCAGCTGCCCCTTGATGAGAGCTTAACCACTTTCGCACTGTGCATTGCATATCGTCGTCTTCATCAACTTCCAACAGCGGCGCGAACAGGCCAGATCAGCTTAACGTCGATCAGAGCTTAACCTCTTTCTTGCTGTGCATTGCATGCATCTTCGCCTTCATCAACTTCCAACTGCAACGCGAACAGACCATATCAGCTTAACCTTGATCAGAGCTTAACCACTTTCGCGCTGTGCATTGCACATCGTCATCTTCATCAACATCCAACTGCAGCGCGAACAGACCATACGAGCTTAACCTCGATCAGAGCATAACCACTTTCGCGCTGTGCATTGCACATCGTCGTAGTAGTATGTAGTAGTAGTATGTTTATTTGGCCATATTATATACAATATGCCCTCGAGGTGAGGCTAAAGGAGGTAGACCAAGCATACCTCCTGACAAGGCCTACACCCCGATCACACATCATGGAAAACGGGGGCCGAATGGACAAAAGATAAAAAACAATGAGCAAACATGATCACAATAGAAAATAGTTAATGATAGACAATAATAAATATCAATTAACAATAAACGAAACATCGGGCAGCGGTGGCGGTGGCACGTTGCTGCACAAGAGTGCTCAACAACTGTTTTGAATTTGCAGTTCCTTCGCTGCTGTCCGTCTGCAAGAATTTCCGTATCACGCGCGATCTGCATTCTGCTGGCTTCGTTGACGCACCGTGTGCGGCTGCCTATCGTGCTGTCATCACGTGAAGATACGCCCCTTCCTTCTGGCTATAAGGCTGCGCAGGTCGTCGAGAGCCTTCACACATCGGGCAGCGGTGGCGGTGGCACGTTGCTGCACAAGAGTGCTCAACAACTGTTTTGAATTTGCAGGTTAGTTGTCTTTTCTTACTGTTGTTAAGCTGCCAGTGCATACTGCCGCCACTGCTGCCACTGCTGCCCATGCTCTAGTGTCTTGCTTGCAATGTCATCTGAAAAGTTTGATCCTTGTTCTGCATGCTACGAAGACATTATAGATGGTGAAGAATTTATGACTTGTGCGGATTGCTGTCAAAGGTTTCATATAGGGAAGTGTGCAGGGGTTGGGGAGCGGAGTTTCAAAGCAAAAAATGCTGAATTAAGAAAAGCCTTGAAATGCTTGACATGTCGATCTTCGGCGTCTCGCAGTAAGGATAGCAGCAGTAATGCATCTTCTGCTGTCCTATGCAAACAGCTTGCTGAGATTAGTAAGGCTTTGGCAAATCTCACGGCCAAAGTGGATGATCTGACATCTTTGAAGGAAACCGTTTCAAGCATTGAAATGTCTGTACAACATATGTCTGACACGTATGACAAATTGCTCGAAGTATCTAATAGGCATGACAAGGAAATCGAGCTCCTGCGTAAGAGAGTTGACGACATTGAGGCAAACCAGGACGGGCAGCAAATTCGAAAACTGCGTCAGGAATTTAACGATCTGAGCCAGTACAGTAGGCGGCAAAACATGGAAATACATGGAATACCTGTGACAGATGGTGAAGATTTACTGAGCAAAGTAAACAGCCTTGCTGTGAAGCTTGACTTGCCCACACTTGTTGCAAAGGACATTGAAGGGCTACACCGCCTTCCATCTCAACCAGACAAGGTGCCTGTGGTTTTGATCCGTTTTGCCAACCGATCCACAGAAACAGACTGGATTTCAAAGCGCAAAGAATGCGAAGATGACATTCGATTCTTTGATAACCTGACGGCTTCTAACAGGAATTTACTGTGGCTCGCTAAAATGAAGGCTAAGGAAATGAAGTACGCTTTCGTCTGGTCTAAGGAAGGAAAGATCTACGCTCGAAAGCAACCTGGTGCACGAGCCATCAGGATCGCTTGTGAGGAGGACATTGATAAGATGGTTTAATCACTGTTGCTGCGAGTCTGCGTAGTACGCCTGCTCAACAATGGCTTATTTTACTGCCGAGTCATTCACCGACTTTCTAAAGGACGGTGCTTACAATCCTCGCAACACACTATCTCTTTACCACTTGAACTGTCAAAGCCTAAAAAATAAATCAGAAGAAGTAGAAGCTGAATTAACTAAACTGAACTTTAATTTTGACCTTATTGCCTTCACTGAAACATGGTTTACCTCAAATGCAGATGTCAGCGAGTTTCCTGGTTACAAACCCATTTCAGTATTTCGAGATGGAAAGCGTGGTGGTGGTGTATCTTTATATGTGCAAAATTATTTGTGCTTTGAGGTCTTGTCGGATTATTCACTTGTTTGTACTGATATTGAATCTGTCTGCATTGCTTTTCATAGAGTTCCTATTATGGTTGTGTATCGCCCCCCTCAAGGAAATTCTGACAATTTTTTTCGCTTCATTGATTGTTTTCTGAAGTTTGCAAACCAAAACAACTGGCGTATCATTGTGCTAGGTGACTTCAATATTAACTTTTTGGAGGATAACGCTCTGAAGATTAATTTAAATGAAATAATGCTGTCTAATGGTTGTGACAATACTATTGAATTGCCTACTCGCATATCCTTGCACTCTGAAACATTAATTGATTTGTGCTTCACTAATTTCCCACCTCAGAGTTGCATATCCGGTGTTTTTCTTCTGGTATTATTGATCACTTGCCTTTCTTTTCACTTTTTCCTGATACGACTAAATTGAATAAACCCGTTCACGCTCGTAGAGTTAATGATGAAAAGAGCATCTCCAGATTTTGTCACTTGTCTACAATTAATTGGGTAGGTGTATATGGTGAAAATGACTCGTCCCGTGCTTATGGTATATTTATTCAGAAGCTGCTTGAATGCTATTACGCCGCGTTCCCAACTCAAACTATAAAAAAACATAGTAAGGCTAGAAAAGAATGGATGACAGGAGCACTTTTGAAACAAATTAAACAAAAGAACAAAATGTTCTCTTGTTTTTTGGAAACACGATGCCCGGATGATTTAGTTAAGTTTAAGAAGTTTCGAAATAAATTAAACTCAGATCTAAAGAAAGCTAAATCTTTTTTCTATATTAATAAGTTTTCGTCTATCTTACACAATCCTAAATTACTTTGGCAAGGTATTAACGTTATTATAGGGAACAGGAAGAATTGTCTTCCCTCTGAGCTGAAAGTCAATGGTGTGAATTATGCTGGAGTTTCACTGCCAATATGCTGAATGAACACTTTTTAGCTGCCGGAGCATACCGACCTTCTGCTAGCTGTCATTCAACCCGGACTGTCGACTCATACTTACCCTCTTGCAGTACTGAATCTATATTTTTGTCCCCTACTTCAGTGGATGAAGTTATTTCTATCATTAATTCATTTAGGAACACCTGCTCACCTGGAGATGACGAAGTTGCTGCTTTTCCTATCAAATGTGCTGTAAATATTATTGCTGGCCCTCTTACGCATATTTGTAACAGAATGCCACTTTCTGGTGTATTCCCTAGCAAATTAAAAGTCGCGCGCGTTACCGTTTTATTCAAAGGAGGCAACAAAAATGACCCAAATAATTACCGTCCTATTTCGGTATTGCCATTGTTTTCGAAGTTAGCTGAGCGTGTACTCTATAGGCGACTAAACAATTTCTTACAAGCTAAACATCTTATCTGCCCCCAACAGTATGGCTTTCAGGCCGGTAAATCAACATAATCTGCTCTGTTAGATATTAAATACTCTATAATTAACAATTTTGAAACTAAGCTTTTTTCTGTTGGAATTTTTCTCGACCTACGCAAAGCTTTCAATTCTGTGCAACATACAATACTGCTCCATAAATTAAAGACTTACGGGATCCGTGGAGTGGCAAATTCACTTTTGGAAAGTTATCTAACTGCACGGATACAGTACACTAAGATTCATGATGTAAAATCCAGTTTTGGTATGATAAAATTCGGTGTCCCTCAGGGTTCAATTTTGGGACCACTTTTATTTATTCTCTATATAATGACATTGTAAACATTCCATTAACTCCTAATATCATGATGTATGCCGACGATACTAACGTCTTTTTTTCCGGCTCCAGTCTCCAAGTAATTGAACACCAATGTAATGCCTGGCTTGAGGAGTTAGCGGTTTGGCTCTATGTTAATCAACTTCAATTAAACGTAAACAAAACAAAGTTTATGCTCTTCCATCCAAAAAACAAACCATTAGATCATCACATCAAACTATTTTTAATGACTTTAACATTAAGCAAGTTCATAGTTGCCGGTTCCTTGGTGTGTTTTTTCGTAGCGACTTGGGTTGGAGTGATCATATAAACTACATTAGACTAAAAATGGCCAGATCTATTTATGTTATTTATCGTGTTAGACATCTCCTCCCATTACAAGTCAAAAAACAGTTATATTTTGCCCTTGTTCATTCTCACCTGGTGTATTGCAACCTAGTCTGGGGTACATGCAACAAAACTGATTCATACAAATTGCTTTCTCTCCAGAAAAGAGCTCTACGTTTATTAAGTTCAAGTTCATCTGTTGAAGCAAATCTTTTTGAAACATTTCATCTTCGCAATTTTTTTATTTCATACAATTTTAGTTTGGCTCTTCACATTTTTCATAAAGTCAAGCATGACTTTAGCTCTTTTTTAATACTTATAATTCAAGAAACGTTGCGTATGGTCTACGTTCCGTTGCCCTATCTACTGCAAGACCCAGAACAAATTATGGTAAACAAACAACCGATTATCAAATTATAACATTGTGTAATGCCTACCAGTCTCTTACTAAGATTGCTTTAGAAAGTTATAGTGTGTCTGTATTCAAGAAAAAACTGACGATTCTTTTCCCCTCCGGTTAAATTTCAGCTAATTCTGTATACTTAGTTTGAGTGTGTGTTTGTGTTCTGTTTCCTTTATTATTTTTTTGAATGTGCATATTATGAAATGTTTCATCCCACTGCAGCGCGAACAGACCAAATCAGCTTAACCTTGATCAGAGCTTAAACACTTTCGCGCTATGCTTTGCGCGTCGTCGTCTTCCTCAACTGCCAACTGCAGCGCGAACAGACCAGATCAGCTTAACCTCGATCAGAGCTTAACTACTTTCGCGCTGTGCATTGCACATCGTTGTCTTCATCAACTTCCAACTGCAGCGCGAAAAGAGCAGATCAGCTTAACCTCGATCAGAGCATAGCCAATTTCACGCTGTGCATTGCACATCGTCGTCTTAATCAACTTCCAGCTGCAGCGCGAACAGACCAGATCAGCTTAACCTTGATCAGGGCATAGCCACCTTCTCGCTGTGCATTGCACATCGTCGTCTTCATCAACTTCTAACTGCAGCGGGAGCAGACTATATCAGCTTAACCTCGATCAGAGCTTAACCACTTTCGCGCTGTGCATTGCACATCGTCGTCTTCATGAACTTCCAACTGCATCGCGAACAGACCAGTTCAGCTTAACCTTGATCAGAGTTTAACCATTTTCGCGCTGTGCATTGCACATCGTCGCCTTCATCAACTTCCAACTGCAACGCGAACAGACCATATCAGCTTTGCCTTGATCAGAGCTTAACCACTTTCGCGCTGTGCATTGCACATCGTCGTCTTCGTCAACTTCCAACTGCAGCGCGAACAGATCAGGTCAGCTTAACCTCCATCAGAGCTTAAACAGTTTCGCGTTGTTCATTGTGCATCATCGTCTTCATCAACTTCCTACTGCAGCGCGAACAGAACAGATCAGCTGAACCTCGATCAGAGCTTAACCACTCTCGCGCTGTGCATTGCACATCGTGGTCTTCATCTTCCAACTGTGGCGCAAACAGACCAGATAAGCTTAATCCCGATCGGAGCTTCACCACTCTCGCGCTGTGCATATCACATCGTCGTCTTCAACTTGCAACTGTGGCGCAAACAGATCAGCTTAACCTCGATCAGAGCTTAACTTCTTTCGCGCTGTGCATTGCACATCGTCGTCTTCAACTTCCAACTGTGGCGCAAACAGATCAGATCAGCTGAACCACGATCAGAGCTTAACCACTCTCGCGCTGTGCATTGCACATCGTCGTCTTCAACTTCCAACTGTGGAGCAAGCAGATGAGATCCGCTTAACCTCGATCAGAGCTTAACCACTTTCGCGTTGTTCATAGCGCATCGTCGTCATCCTCAACTTTCAATAGCGGCGCGAACAGGCCAGGTCAGCTGAACCTCGATCAGAACTTAACCACGTTCGCGCTGTGCATTGCACATCGTCGTCTTAAACAACTTCCATCTGCAGCGTGAACAGACCAGACCAGCTTAACCTTGATCAGAGCTTAACTACTTTCGCGTTGTGCATTACACATCTTCGTCTTCTTCAACTTCCAACTGCAGCGCGAACAGACCAGATCAGCTGAACATCGATCACACCATAGCCACTTTCACGCTGTGCATTGCACATCGTCGTATTCTTCAACTTCAAACTGCAGCGCGAACAGACCAGATCATCTTAACCTTGATCAAAGCTTAACCACTTTCGCGCTGTGCATTGCGCGTCGTCGTCTTCCTTCACGTCCAACTGCAACGCCAACAGACAAGACCAGCTTATCTTTGATTAGACCTTAAACACTTTCGCGCTGTGCAATGCACATCGTCGTCTTCGTCAACTTCCAACTGCGGCGTAATCAGGTCAGATCAGCTGAACCTTGATCAGAGCTTAATTACTTTCGCACTGTGTATTGCACATCGTCGTCGTCATCAACTGCCAAGTGCAGCGCGAACAGATCAGATCAGCTGAACCTCGATAAGAGCATAGCCACATTCTCGCTGTGCATTGCACGTCGTCCTCTTCAACTTCCAACTGAGGCGCTAACAGATCTGATCTGCTGACCCTTAATCGGAGCTAAGCCAATTTCGCGCTGTGCATTGCACGTCGTCGTCTTCCTCAACTTCCAATAGCGGCGCGAACAGGCCAGGTCAGCTGAACCTCAATCAGAGCATAACCACCCTCGCGCTGTACATTGCACATCGTCGTCTTCAACATTTAACTCTGGCGCAAACAGTTTAGATCAGCTTATCATTGACCAGAGCTTAACTACTTTCGCGTTGCTCATAGCGCATCGTCGTCTTCATCAACTTCCAACTGCAGCGCGAACAGACCAGATCACCTGAACCTCGGTCAGAGCATAGCCACTTTCTCGCTGTGCATTGCACCTCGTCGTCTTCTACAACTTCCAATAGCGGCGCGCACAGACCAGGTCAGCTGAATCTCGATCACAGCATAGCCATTTTCGCGCTGTGCTTTGCACATCGTCGTCTTCAACTTCCAACTGTGGCGCAAACAGACCAGATAAGCTTAACCTCGATCGGAGCTTAACCACTCTCGCGCTGTGCATTGCACATCGTCGTCTTCAACTTCCACCTGTGGCGCAAACAGATGAGATCCGCTTAACCTCGATCAGAGCTTAACCACTTTCGCGTTGTTCATTGCGCTTCGTGGTCATCCTCAACATTCAATAGCGGCGCGAACAGGCCAGGTCAGCTGAACCTCGATCAGAACTTAACCACTTTCGCGCTATGCATTGCACGTCGTCGTCTTCATCAACATCCAACTGCAGCGCGAACAGACCAGATCATCTTAACCTTGATCAAAGCTTAACCACTTTCGCGCTGTGCATTGCGCGTCGTCTTCCTCAGTTTCCAACTGCAACGCCAACAGACAAGACCAGCTTAACTTTGATTAGACCTTAAACACTTTCGCGCTGCGCAATGCACATCGTCGTCTTCCTCAACTTCCAACTCCAGCGCGAACAGACAAGATCAGCTGAACCTCGACCAGAGCATAGCCACTTTCTCCCTGTGCATCGCACATTGTTGTCTTCATAAACTTCAAACTGCAGCTCGAACAGACCAGATCAGCTTAGACTCGATCAGAGCATGACCACTTTCGCGCTGTGCATTGCACATCGTCATCTTTCTCAACTTCCAACTGCAGCACGAATAAACCACATCAGCTTAACCTCAACCAGAGCATAGCCACTTTCGCGCTGTGCATTGCACATCGTCGTCTTCAACTTCCAACTGTGGCGCAATCAGATCAGATCAGCTGAACCTTGATCAGAGCTTAACTACTTTCGCACTGTGTATCGCACATCGTCGTCTTCATCAACTGCCAACTGCGGCGCGAACAGATAAGATCAGCTGAACCTAGATCTGAGTATAGCCACTTCCTCGCTTTGCATTGCACGTCGTGGTCTTCATCAACTTCCATCGGCGGTGTAACAGATAATATCTGCTGCCCCTTGATCAGAGCTTAACCACTTTCGCAAGATGCATTGCACATCGTCGTCTTCATCAAGTTCCAACAGCGGCGCGAAAAGGCCAGATCAGCTGAACCTCGATGTGAGCCTAACCACTTTCGCGATATGTATTGCACATTGTCGACTTCATCAACTTCCAACTGCGGCACAATCAGATCACATCAGCTGAGCATCGATTAAAGCATAGCCACTTCCTCGCTGTGCATTGCACTTCGTGGTCTTCATCAACTTCCATCGGCGGTGTAAAAAGATAAGATCAGCTGCCCCTTGATGAGAGCTTAACCACTTTCGCACTGTGCATTGCATATCGTCGTCTTCATCAACTTCAAACAGCGGCGCGAACAGGCCAGATCAGCTTAACGTCGATCAGAGCTTAACCTCTTTCTTGCTGTGCATTGCATGCATCTCCGCCTTCATCAACTTCCAACTGCAACGCGAACAGACCATATCAGCTTAACCTCGATCAGAGCTTAACCACTTTCGCGCTGTGCATTGCGCATCGTCATCTTCATCAACATCCAACTGCAGCGCGAACAGACCATACGAGCTTAACCTCGATCAGAGCATAACCACTTTCGCGCTGTGCATTGCACATCGTCGTATTCATCAACATCCCTCTGCAGCGCGAACAGACCAGATCAGCTTAACCTTGATCAGAGCTTAAACACTTTCGCGCTATGCTTTGCGCGTCGTCGTCTTCCTCAACTGCCAACTGCAGAGCGAACAGACCAGATCAGCTTAACCTCGATCAGAGCTTAACTACTTTCGCGCTGTGCATTGCACATCGTTGTCTTCATCAACTTCCAACTGCAGCGCGAAAAGAGCAGATCAGCTTAACCTCGATCAGAGCATAGCCAATTACGCGCTGTGCATTGCACATCGTCGTCTTAATCAACGTCCAGCTGCAGCGCGAACAGACCAGATCAGCTTAACCTTGATCAGGGCAAAGCCACCTTCTCGCTGTGCATTGCACATCGTCGTCTTCATCAACTTCCAACTGCAGCGGGAGCATACCAGATCAGCTTACCTTCGATCAGAGTTTAAACACTTTCGTGCTGTGCATTGCACATCTTCGTCTTCATCAACTTCCAACTGCAACGCGAACAGACTATATCAGCTTAACCTCGATCAGAGCTTAACCATTTTCGCACTGTGCATTGCACATCGTCGCCTTCATCAACTTCCAACTGCAACGCGAACAGACCATATCAGCTTTGCCTTGATCAGAGCTTAACCACTTTCGCGCTGTGCATTGCACATCGTCGTCTTCGTCAACTTCCAACTGCAGCGCGAACAGATCAGGTCAGCTTAACCTCCGTCAGAGCTTAAGCAGTTTCGCGCTGTGCATTGCGCATCGTCGTCATCAACCTCCAATAACGGCTCGAACAGGCCAGGACAGTTGAACCTCGATCAGAGCTTAACCACTCTCGTGCTGTGCATTGCACATCGTAGTCTTCATCTTCCAACTGTGGCGCAAACAGACCAGAAAACTTAATCCCGATCGGAGCTTAACCACTCTCGCGCTGTGCATATCACATCGTCGTCTTCAACTTGCAACTGTGGCGCAAACAGATCAGATCAGCTTAACCTCGATCAGAGCTTAACTTCTTTCGCGCTGTGCATTGCACATCGTCGTCTTCAACTTCCAAATATGGCGCAAACAGATCAGATCAGCTTAACCTCGATCAGTGCATCATCGTCTTCATCAATTTCCAACTGCAGCGGGAACAGATCAGATAAGCTGAACCTCAATCAGAGCATAGCCACATTCTCGCTGTGCATTGCATATCGTCCTCTTCAACTTCCAACTGCAGCGCGAACAGACCAGATAAGCTTTGCCTTGATCAGAGCTTAACCACTTTCGCGCTGTGCATTGCACATCGTCGTCTTCGTCAACTTCCAACTGCAGCGCGAACAGATCAGGTCAGCTTAACCTCCGTCAGAGCTTAAGCAGTTTCGCGCTGTGCATTGCGCATCGTCGTCATCAACCTCCAATAACGGCTCGAACAGGCCAGGACAGTTGAACCTCGATCAGAGCTTAACCACTCTCGTGCTGTGCATTGCACATCGTAGTCTTCATCTTCCAACTGTGGCGCAAACAGACCAGAAAACTTAATCCCGATCGGAGCTTAACCACTCTCGCGCTGTGCATATCACATCGTCGTCTTCAACTTGCAACTGTGGCGCAAACAGATCAGATCAGCTTAACCTCGATCAGAGCTTAACTTCTTTCGCGCTGTGCATTGCACATCGTCGTCTTCAACTTCCAAATATGGCGCAAACAGATCAGATCAGCTTAACCTCGATCAGACCTTGACCACTCTCGCGCTGTGCATTGCACATCGTCGTCTTCAACTTCCACCTGTGGAGAAGCAGATGAGATCCGCTTAACCTCGATCAGAGCTTAACCACTTTCGCGTTGTTCATAGCGCATCGTCGTCATCCTCAACTTTCAATAGCGGCGCGAACAGGCCAGGTCAGCTGAACCTCGATCAGAACTTAACCACTTTCGCGCTGTGCATTGCACATCGTCGTCTTAAACAACTTCCAACTGCAGCGTGAACAGACCAGACCAGCTTCACCTTGATCAGAGCTTAACTACTTTCGCGTTGTGCATTACACATCTTCGTCTTCTTCCACTTCCAACTGCAGCGCGAGCAGACCAGATCAGCTGAACATCGATCACACCATAGCCACTTTCACGCTGTGCATTGCACATCGTCGTCTTCTTCAACTTCAAACTGCAGCGCGAACAGACCAGATCAGCTTAACGTCGATCAGAGCTTAACCACTTTGGCGCTGCTCATTGCGCATCGTCGTCTTCATCAACTTCAAACTGCAGCGCGGACAGTCCAGTTCAGCTGAACCTCGATAAGAGCTCAGCCACTTTCTTGCTGTGCATTTCATGCATCTTCGCCTTCATCAACTTCCAACTGCAACGCGAACAGACCATATCAGCTTAACCTCGATCAGAGCTTAACCACTTTCGCACTGTGCATTGCGCATCGTCATCTTCATCAACATCCAACTGCTGCGCCAACAGACAAGACCAGCTTAACTTCGATTAGAGCTTAAACACTTTCGCGCTATGCTTTGCGCGTTGTCGTCTTCCTCAACTGCCAACTGCAGCGCGAACAGACCAGATCAGCTTAACCTCGATCAGAGCTTAACTACTTTCGCGCTGTGCATTGCACATCGTTGTCTTCATCAACTTCCAACAGCGGCGCGAAAAGGCCAGATCAGCTGAACCTCGATCTGAGCCTAACCACTTTCGCGATATGTATTGCACATTGTCGACTTCATCAACTTCCAACTGCGGCACAATCAGATCACATCAGCTGAGCATCGATCAGAGCATAGCCACTTCCTCGCTGTGCATTGCACTTCGTGGTCTTCATCAACTTCCATCGGCGGTGCAAAAAGATAAGATCAGCTACCCCTTGATGAGAGCTTAACCACTTTCGCACTGTGCATTGCATATCGTCGTCTTCATCAACTTCCAACAGCGGCGCGAACAGGCCAGATCAGCTTAACGTCGATCAGAGCTTAACCTCTTTCTTGCTGTGCATTGCATGCATCTTCGCCTTCATCAACTTCCAACTGCAACGCGAACAGACCATATCAGCTTAACCTCGATCAGAGCTTAACCACTTTCGCGCTGTGCATTGCGCATCGTCATCTTCATCAACATCCAACTGCAGCGCGAACAGACCATACGAGCTTAACCTCGATCAGAGCATAACCACTTTCGCGCTGTGCATTGCACATCGCCGTATTCATCAACATCCCACTGCAGCGCGAACAGACCAGATCAGCTTAACCTTGATCAGAGCTTAAGCACTTTCGCGCTATGCTTTGCGCGTCGTCGTCTTCCTCAACTGCCAACTGCAGCGCGAACAGACCAGATCAGCTTAACCTCGATCAGAGCTTAACTACTTTCGCGCTGTGCATTGCACATCGTCGTCTTAATCAACTTCCAGCTGCAGCGCGAACAGACCAGATCAGCTTAACCTTGATCGGGGCATAGCCGCCTTCTCGCTGTGCATTGCACATCGTCGTCTTCATCAACTTCCAACTGCAGCGCGAACAGACCATACGAGCTTAACCTCGATCAGAGCATAACCACTTTCGCGCTGTGCATTGCACATCGCCGTATTCATCAACTTCCAACTGCAGCGGGAGCAGACCAGATCAGCTTAACTTCGATCACAGTTTAAACACTTTCGTGCTGTGCATTGCACATCTTCGTCTTCATCAACTTCCAACTGCAACGCGAACAGACTATATCAGCTTAACCTCGATCAGAGCTTAACCACTTTCGCGCTGTGCATTCCACATCGTCGTCTTCATGAACTTCCAACTGCATCGCGAACAGACCAGTTCAGCTTAACCTTGATCAGAGTTTAACCATTTTCGCGCTGTGCATTGCACATCGTCGCCTTCATCAACTTCCAACTGCAACGCGAACAGACCATATCAGCTTTGCCTTGATCAGAGCTTAACCACTTTCGCGCTGTGCATTGCACATCGTCGTCTTCGTCAACTTCCAACTGCAGCGCGAACAGATCAGGTCAGCTTAACCTCCATCAGAGCTTAACCAGTTTCGCGCTGTGCATTGCACATCGTCGTCATCAAGTTCCAATAACGGCTCGACCAGGCCAGGACAGTTGAACCTCGATCAGAGCTTAACCACTCTCGCGCTGTGCATTGCACATCGTCGCCTTCAACTTCCAACTGTGGCGCAAACAGATCAGATCAACTGAACCTCGACCACAGCTTAACCACTCTCGCGCTGTGCATTGCACATCGTCGTCTTCAACTTCCAACTGCAGCGCAAACAGTTAAGATCAGCTTAACATCGATCAGAGCTTAACCACTTTCGCGTTCTTCATTGTGCATCATCGTCTTCATCAACATCCAACTGCAGCGCGAACAGACCAGATCAGCTGAACCTCGATCAGAGCTTAACCACTCTCGCGCTGTGCATTGCACATCGTGGTATTCATCTTCCAACTGTGGCGCAAACAGACCAGATAAGCTTAACCTCGATCGGAGCTTAACCACTCTCGCGCTGTGCATTGCAGATTGTCGTCTTCAACTTGCAACTGTGGCGCAAACAGATCAGATCAGCTTGACCTCGATCAGAACATAACTTCTTTCGCGCTGTGCATTGCACATCGTCGTCTTCAACTTCCAAATGTGGCGCGAACAGATCAGATCAGCTTAACCTCGATCAGACCTTAACCACTTTCGCGCTGTTAATTGCGCATCGTCGTCTTCCTCAACATCCAACTGCAGCGCGAACTGACCAGATCAGCTTAACCTCGATCAGAGCATAGCCACGTTTGCGCTGTGCATTGCACATCGTCGTCTTCAACTTCCAACTACCGCGCGAACAGACCAGATAAGCTTAACCTCGATCAGAGCTGAACCACTTTCGCGCTGTGCATTGCACATCGTCGTCATCCTCAACTTCCAACTGTGGCGCAAACAGATCAGATCAGCTGAACTTCGATAAGAGCTTGTACACTTTCGCGCTGTGCAATGCACATCGTCGTCTTCGTCAACTTCCAACTGCGGTGTAATCAGATCAGATCAGCTGAACCTTGATCAGAGCTTAATTACTTTCGCACTCTGTATTGCACATCGTCGTCGTCATCAACTGCCAACTGCAGCGCGAACAGATCAGATCAGCTGAACTTCGATAAGAGCATAGCCACATTCTCGCTGTGCATTGCACATCGTCGTCTTCAACATTTAACTCTGGCGCAAACAGTTTAGATCAGCTTATCATCGACCAGAGCTTAACCACTTTCGCGTTGTTCATAGCGCATCGTCGTCTTCATCAACTTCCAACTGCAGCGCGAACGACCAGTTCACCTGAACCTCGGTCAGAGCATAGCCACTTTCTCGCTGTGCATTGCACCTCGTCGTCTTCCTCAACTTCCAATAGCGGCGCGCACAGACCAGGTCAGCTGAACCTCGATCAGAGCATAGCCACTTTCGCGCTGTGCATTGCACATTATCGTCTTCAACTTCCAACTGTGGCGCAAACAGACCAGATAAGCTTAACCTCGATCGGAGCTTAACCACTCTCGCGCTGAGCATTGCACATCGTCGTCTTCAACTTCCAACTGTGGCGCAAACAGATGAGATCCGCTTAACCTCGATCAGAGCTTAACCACTTTCGCGTTGTTCATTGCGCTTCGTGGTCATCCTCAACATTCAATAGCGGCGCGAACAGGCCAGGTCAGCTGAACCTCGATCAGAACTTAACCACTTTCGCGCTATGCATTGCACGTCGTCGTCTTCATCAACATCCAACTGCAGCGCGAACAGACCAGATCATCTTAACCTTGATCAAAGCTTAACCACTTTCGCGCTGTGCATTGCGCGTCGTCTTCCTCAGTTTCCAACTGCAACGCCACCAGACATGACCAGCTTATCTTTGATTAAACCTTAAACACTTTCGCGCTGCGCAATGCACATCGTCGTCTTCCTCAACTTCCAACTCCAGCGCGAACAGACAAGGTCAGCTGAACCTCGATCAGAGCATAGCCACTTTCTCGCTGTGCATCGCACATTGTTGTCTTCATAAACTTCAAATTGCAGCTCGAACAGACCAGATCAGCTTAACCTCGATCAGAGCATAGCCACCTTCGCGCTGTGCATTGCACATCGTCGTCTTCTTCAACTTCCAACTGCAGCCCGAGGAGACCAGATCAGCTTAGACTCGATCAGAGCATGACCACTTTCTCGCTGTGCATTGCACATCGTCATCTTTCTCAACTTCCAACTGCAGCACGAATAAACCACATCAGCTTAACCTCAACCAGAGCATACCCACTTTCGCGCTGTGCATTGCACATCGTCGTCTTCAACTTCCAACTGTGGCGCAATCAGATCAGATCAGCTGAACCTTGATCAGAGCTTAACTACTTTCGCACTGTGTATCGCACATCGTCGTCTTCATCAACTGCCAACTGCGGCGCGAACAGATGAGATCAGCTGAACCTAGATCTGAGTATAGCCACTTCCTCGCTTTGCATTGCACATCGTGGTCTTCATCAACTTCTATCGGCGGTGTAACAGATAATATCTGCTGCCCCTTGATCAGAGCTTAACCACTTTCGCACGATGCATTGCACATCGTCGTCTTCATCAAGTTCCAACAGCGGCGCGAAAAGGCCAGATCAGCTGAACCTCGATCTGAGCCTAACCACTTTCGCGATATCTATTGCACATTGTCGACTTCATCAACTTCCAACTGCGGCACAATCAGATCACATCAGCTGAGCATCGATCAGAGCATAGCCACTTCCTCGCTGTGCATTGCACTTCGTGGTCTTCATCAACTTCCATCGGTGGTGTAAAAAGATAAGATCAGCTGCCCCTTGATGAGAGCTTAACCACTTTCGCACTGTGCATATCGTCGTCTTCATCAACTTCCAACAGCGGCGCGAACAGGCCAGATCAGCTTAACCTCGATCAGAGCTTAACCACTTTCGCGCTGTGCATTGCGCATCGTCATCTTCATCAACATCCAACTGCAGCGCGAACAGACCATACGAGCTTAACCTCGATCAGAGCATAACCACTTTCGCGCTGTGCATTGCACATCGTCGTATTAATCAACATCCCACTGCAGCGCGAACAGACCAGATCAGCTTAACCTCGATCAGAGCTTAACTACTTTCGCGCTGCGCATTGTACATCGTTGTCTTCATCAACTTCCAACTGCAGAGCGAAAAGAGCAGATCAGCTTAACCTCGATCAGAGCATAGCCAATTTCGCGCTGTGCATTGCACATCGTCGTCTTAATCAACTTCTAGCTGCAGCGCAAAGAGACCAGATCAGCTTAACCTTGATCAGGGCATCGCCACCTTCTCGCTGTGCATTGCCCATCGTCGTCTTCATCAACTTCCAACTGCAGCGGGAGCAGACCAGATCAGCTTAACTTCGATCAGAGTTTAAACACTTTCGTGCTGTGCATTGCACATCTTCGTCTTCATCAACTTCCAACTGCAACGCGAACAGACTACATCAGCTTAACCTCGATCAGAGCTTAACCACTTTCGCGCTGTGGATTGCACATCGTCGTCTTCGTGAACTTCCAACTGCATCGCGAACAGACCAGTTCAGCTTATCCTTGATCAGAGTTTAACCATTTTCGCGCTGTGCATTGCACATCGTCGCCTTCATCAACTTCCAACTGCAACGCGAACAGACCATATCAGCTTTGCCTTGATCAGAGCTTAACCACTTTCGCGCTGTGCATTGCACATCGTCGTCTTCGTCAACTTCCAACTGCAGCGCGAACAGATCAGGTCAGCTTAACCTCCATCAGAGCTTGACCAATTTGGCGCTGTGCGTTGCACATCGTAATCTTCATCAACTTCCAACTGCTGCGCGAACAGACAAGATCAGCTTACCCTCGATCAGAGCTCAACCACTTTCGTGCTGTTCATTGCGCATCGTCGTCTTCTACATTTTCCAACTGCAGCGCGAACACACCAGTTCAGCTGAACCTCGATAAGAGCTCAGCCACATTCTCGCTGCGCATTTCATGCATCGTCGTCTTTATCAACTTCTTACCGCAGCGCGAAGAGATCAGATGAGCTGAACATCGATCAGACCAATGTCACTTTCTCGTTGTGCATTGCATATCGTCGTCTTCGCAACTTTCATCTGTAGCGCAAACAGATCAGATCAGCCGAACTTTGACCATAGCTTATCGACTCTTGCGCAGCGCATTGCATATCGTCGCCTTCATCAACTTCCAACTGCGGCGCGAACAGATCCGATCAGCTGAACTTCGATCAGAGCTTAACCACTTTCGCGCTGTGCATTGCGCATCGTCATCTTCATCAACATCCAACTGCAGCGCGAACAGACCATACGAGCTTAACCTCGATCAGAGCATAACCACTTTCGCGCTGTGCATTGCACATCGCCGTATTCATCAACATCCCACTGCAGCGCGAACAGACCAGATCAGCTTAACCTTGATCAGAGCTTAAGCACTTTCGCGCTATGCTTTGCGCGTCGTCGTCTTCCTCAACTGCCAACTGCAGCGCGAACAGACCAGATCAGCTTAACCTCGATCAGAGCTTAACTACTTTCGCGCTGTGCATTGCACATCGTCGTCTTAATCAACTTCCAGCTGCAGCGCGAACAGACCAGATCAGCTTAACCTTGATCGGGGCATAGCCGCCTTCTCGCTGTGCATTGCACATCGTCGTCTTCATCAACTTCCAACTGCAGCGCGAACAGACCATACGAGCTTAACCTCGATCAGAGCATAACCACTTTCGCGCTGTGCATTGCACATCGCCGTATTCATCAACTTCCAACTGCAGCGGGAGCAGACCAGATCAGCTTAACTTCGATCACAGTTTAAACACTTTCGTGCTGTGCATTGCACATCTTCGTCTTCATCAACTTCCAACTGCAACGCGAACAGACTATATCAGCTTAACCTCGATCAGAGCTTAACCACTTTCGCGCTGTGCATTCCACATCGTCGTCTTCATGAACTTCCAACTGCATCGCGAACAGACCAGTTCAGCTTAACCTTGATCAGAGTTTAACCATTTTCGCGCTGTGCATTGCACATCGTCGCCTTCATCAACTTCCAACTGCAACGCGAACAGACCATATCAGCTTTGCCTTGATCAGAGCTTAACCACTTTCGCGCTGTGCATTGCACATCGTCGTCTTCGTCAACTTCCAACTGCAGCGCGAACAGATCAGGTCAGCTTAACCTCCATCAGAGCTTAACCAGTTTCGCGCTGTGCATTGCACATCGTCGTCATCAAGTTCCAATAACGGCTCGACCAGGCCAGGACAGTTGAACCTCGATCAGAGCTTAACCACTCTCGCGCTGTGCATTGCACATCGTCGCCTTCAACTTCCAACTGTGGCGCAAACAGATCAGATCAACTGAACCTCGACCACAGCTTAACCACTCTCGCGCTGTGCATTGCACATCGTCGTCTTCAACTTCCAACTGCAGCGCAAACAGTTAAGATCAGCTTAACATCGATCAGAGCTTAACCACTTTCGCGTTCTTCATTGTGCATCATCGTCTTCATCAACATCCAACTGCCGCGGGAACAGATCAGATCAGCTGAACCTCGATCAGAGCATAGCCACATTCTCGCTGTGCATTGGATATCGTCCTCTTCAACTTCCAACTGCAGCGCGAACAGACCAGATCAGCTGAACCTCGATCAGAGCTTAACCACTCTCGCGCTGTGCATTGCACATCGTGGTATTCATCTTCCAACTGTGGCGCAAACAGACCAGATAAGCTTAACCTCGATCGGAGCTTAACCACTCTCGCGCTGTGCATTGCAGATTGTCGTCTTCAACTTGCAACTGTGGCGCAAACAGATCAGATCAGCTTGACCTCGATCAGAACATAACTTCTTTCGCGCTGTGCATTGCACATCGTCGTCTTCAACTTCCAAATGTGGCGCGAACAGATCAGATCAGCTTAACCTCGATCAGACCTTAACCACTTTCGCGCTGTTAATTGCGCATCGTCGTCTTCCTCAACATCCAACTGCAGCGCGAACTGACCAGATCAGCTTAACCTCGATCAGAGCATAGCCACGTTTGCGCTGTGCATTGCACATCGTCGTCTTCAACTTCCAACTACCGCGCGAACAGACCAGATAAGCTTAACCTCGATCAGAGCTGAACCACTTTCGCGCTGTGCATTGCACATCGTCGTCATCCTCAACTTCCAACTGTGGCGCAAACAGATCAGATCAGCTGAACTTCGATAAGAGCTTGTACACTTTCGCGCTGTGCAATGCACATCGTCGTCTTCGTCAACTTCCAACTGCGGTGTAATCAGATCAGATCAGCTGAACCTTGATCAGAGCTTAATTACTTTCGCACTCTGTATTGCACATCGTCGTCGTCATCAACTGCCAACTGCAGCGCGAACAGATCAGATCAGCTGAACTTCGATAAGAGCATAGCCACATTCTCGCTGTGCATTGCACATCGTCGTCTTCAACATTTAACTCTGGCGCAAACAGTTTAGATCAGCTTATCATCGACCAGAGCTTAACCACTTTCGCGTTGTTCATAGCGCATCGTCGTCTTCATCAACTTCCAACTGCAGCGCGAACGACCAGTTCACCTGAACCTCGGTCAGAGCATAGCCACTTTCTCGCTGTGCATTGCACCTCGTCGTCTTCCTCAACTTCCAATAGCGGCGCGCACAGACCAGGTCAGCTGAACCTCGATCAGAGCATAGCCACTTTCGCGCTGTGCATTGCACATTATCGTCTTCAACTTCCAACTGTGGCGCAAACAGACCAGATAAGCTTAACCTCGATCGGAGCTTAACCACTCTCGCGCTGAGCATTGCACATCGTCGTCTTCAACTTCCAACTGTGGCGCAAACAGATGAGATCCGCTTAACCTCGATCAGAGCTTAACCACTTTCGCGTTGTTCATTGCGCTTCGTGGTCATCCTCAACATTCAATAGCGGCGCGAACAGGCCAGGTCAGCTGAACCTCGATCAGAACTTAACCACTTTCGCGCTATGCATTGCACGTCGTCGTCTTCATCAACATCCAACTGCAGCGCGAACAGACCAGATCATCTTAACCTTGATCAAAGCTTAACCACTTTCGCGCTGTGCATTGCGCGTCGTCTTCCTCAGTTTCCAACTGCAACGCCACCAGACATGACCAGCTTATCTTTGATTAAACCTTAAACACTTTCGCGCTGCGCAATGCACATCGTCGTCTTCCTCAACTTCCAACTCCAGCGCGAACAGACAAGATCAGCTGAACCTCGATCAGAGCATAGCCACTTTCTCGCTGTGCATCGCACATTGTTGTCTTCATAAACTTCAAATTGCAGCTCGAACAGACCAGATCAGCTTAACCTCGATCAGAGCATAGCCACCTTCGCGCTGTGCATTGCACATCGTCGTCTTCTTCAACTTCCAACTGCAGCCCGAGGAGACCAGATCAGCTTAGACTCGATCAGAGCATGACCACTTTCTCGCTGTGCATTGCACATCGTCATCTTTCTCAACTTCCAACTGCAGCACGAATAAACCACATCAGCTTAACCTCAACCAGAGCATACCCACTTTCGCGCTGTGCATTGCACATCGTCGTCTTCAACTTCCAACTGTGGCGCAATCAGATCAGATCAGCTGAACCTTGATCAGAGCTTAACTACTTTCGCACTGTGTATCGCACATCGTCGTCTTCATCAACTGCCAACTGCGGCGCGAACAGATGAGATCAGCTGAACCTAGATCTGAGTATAGCCACTTCCTCGCTTTGCATTGCACATCGTGGTCTTCATCAACTTCTATCGGCGGTGTAACAGATAATATCTGCTGCCCCTTGATCAGAGCTTAACCACTTTCGCACGATGCATTGCACATCGTCGTCTTCATCAAGTTCCAACAGCGGCGCGAAAAGGCCAGATCAGCTGAACCTCGATCTGAGCCTAACCACTTTCGCGATATCTATTGCACATTGTCGACTTCATCAACTTCCAACTGCGGCACAATCAGATCACATCAGCTGAGCATCGATCAGAGCATAGCCACTTCCTCGCTGTGCATTGCACTTCGTGGTCTTCATCAACTTCCATCGGTGGTGTAAAAAGATAAGATCAGCTGCCCCTTGATGAGAGCTTAACCACTTTCGCACTGTGCATATCGTCGTCTTCATCAACTTCCAACAGCGGCGCGAACAGGCCAGATCAGCTTAACCTCGATCAGAGCTTAACCACTTTCGCGCTGTGCATTGCGCATCGTCATCTTCATCAACATCCAACTGCAGCGCGAACAGACCATACGAGCTTAACCTCGATCAGAGCATAACCACTTTCGCGCTGTGCATTGCACATCGTCGTATTAATCAACATCCCACTGCAGCGCGAACAGACCAGATCAGCTTAACCTCGATCAGAGCTTAACTACTTTCGCGCTGCGCATTGTACATCGTTGTCTTCATCAACTTCCAACTGCAGAGCGAAAAGAGCAGATCAGCTTAACCTCGATCAGAGCATAGCCAATTTCGCGCTGTGCATTGCACATCGTCGTCTTAATCAACTTCTAGCTGCAGCGCAAAGAGACCAGATCAGCTTAACCTTGATCAGGGCATAGCCACCTTCTCGCTGTGCATTGCCCATCGTCGTCTTCATCAACTTCCAACTGCAGCGGGAGCAGACCAGATCAGCTTAACTTCGATCAGAGTTTAAACACTTTCGTGCTGTGCATTGCACATCTTCGTCTTCATCAACTTCCAACTGCAACGCGAACAGACTACATCAGCTTAACCTCGATCAGAGCTTAACCACTTTCGCGCTGTGGATTGCACATCGTCGTCTTCGTGAACTTCCAACTGCATCGCGAACAGACCAGTTCAGCTTATCCTTGATCAGAGTTTAACCATTTTCGCGCTGTGCATTGCACATCGTCGCCTTCATCAACTTCCAACTGCAACGCGAACAGACCATATCAGCTTTGCCTTGATCAGAGCTTAACCACTTTCGCGCTGTGCATTGCACATCGTCGTCTTCGTCAACTTCCAACTGCAGCGCGAACAGATCAGGTCAGCTTAACCTCCATCAGAGCTTGACCAATTTGGCGCTGTGCGTTGCACATCGTAATCTTCATCAACTTCCAACTGCTGCGCGAACAGACAAGATCAGCTTACCCTCGATCAGAGCTCAACCACTTTCGTGCTGTTCATTGCGCATCGTCGTCTTCTACTTTTTCCAATTGCAGCGCGAACACACCAGTTCAGCTGAACCTCGATAAGAGCTCAGCCACATTCTCGCTGCGCATTTCATGCATCGTCGTCTTTATCAACTTCTTACCGCAGCGCGAAGAGATCAGATGAGCTGAACATCGATCAGACCAATGTCACTTTCTCGTTGTGCATTGCATATCGTCGTCTTCGCAACTTTCATCTGTAGCGCAAACAGATCAGATCAGCCGAACTTTGACCATAGCTTATCGACTCTTGCGCAGCGCATTGCATATCGTCGCCTTCATCAACTTCCAACTGCGGCGCGAACAGATCCGATCAGCTGAACTTCGATAAGAGCTTATCCACTTTCGCGCTGTGCAATGCACATCGTCGTCTTCGTCAACTTCCAACTGCAGCGTAATCAGACCAGATCAGCTGAACCTTGATCAGAGCTTAACTACTTTCGCACTGTGTATTGCACATCGTCGTCTTCATCAACTGCCAGCTGCGCCGCGAACAGATCATATTAGCTGAACCTCGATCTGAGCTTAACCCCATTCGCGCTGTGCATTGCACATCGTCGTCTTCATCAACTTCCATCGGCGGTGCAAAAAGATGTGATCAGCTGCCCCGTGATCAGAGCTTAACCCCTTTCGCACTGTGCATTGCACATCGTCATCTTCATCAACTTCCAAAAGCGGCGCGAACAGGCCAAATCAGCTGAACCTCGATGAGAGCTTAACCCCTCTCGCGCTGCGCGTTGCACATCGTCGCCTTCCTCAACTTTGTACTGCAGCGCGAACAGACCAGATCAGCTTAACCTCAATCAGAGGATAGCCACTTTCGCGCTGTGCATTGCACATAGACGTCTTAATCAACTTCCATCTGCAACACGAACAGACCAGATCAGCTTAACGTCGATCAGGGCATAGCCACTTTCGCGCTGTGCATTGCACATCGTCGTCTTGATCAAGTTCCAACTGCAGCGTGAGCATACCAGATCTGCTTAACTTCTATCAGAGCTTAACCACTTTCGCGCTGTGCATTCCACATCTTCGTCTTCATCAACTTCCAACTGCAGCGCTAAAAGAAAAGATCAGCTTAAACTCGATTAGAGCTTAACCACTTTCGTGCTGTCCATTGCGCGTCGTCGTCTTAAAACAACTTCCAACTGCAGCGTGAACAGACCAGAAAAGCTGAACCTCGATAAGAGCTCAGCCAATTTCTCGCTGTGCATTGCATGCATCGTCGTATCAACTTCCAACCGCAGTGCGAAGAGATCAGATGAGCTGAACATCGATCAGAGCAATGTCAATTTCTCGCTGTGCATTGCACATCGTCGTCATCGTCAACATCCATCTGTGTCGCAAACAGATCAGATCAGCTGAACCTTGATCAGAGCTTAACCACACTTGCGCTGCACATTGCACACCGTCGTCTTCGTCAACTTCCAACTGCGGCACAAACAGATCACATCAGCTGAACCTCGATCACTGCATAGCCACTTTCGCGCTGTGCATTGCACATCGTCGTCTTCATCAACGTCCCACTGCAGCGCGAACCGATCATTTCAGCTGAACCTCGATAAGAGCTCAGCCACTTTCTCGCTGTGCATTGCATGCATCGTCGTCTTTTTCAAGTTCTATCTGTGGCGCAATCAGAGCAGATCAGCTGACCCTCTATCAGAGCTTAACTACTTTCGCACTGAGTATTGCACATCGTCGTCTTCATCTACTGCCAACTGCGGCGCGAACAGATATCAGCTGAACCTCGATCTGTGCTTAACCCCTTTCGCGCTGTGCATTGCACATTGTCTTCATCAACTTCCAACTGCACCACAATCAGATCACATCAGCAGAGCATCGATCAGAGCATAGCCACTTCCTCGCTGTGCATAGCACATCATGATCTTCATCAACTTCCATCGGCGGTGCAAAAAGATGAGATCAGCTGCCCCTTGATCAGAGCTTAACCACGTTCGCACTGTGCATTGCACATCGTCGTCTTCATCAAGTTCCAGCAGCGGCGCGAACAGGCCAGATCAGCTGAACCTCGACCTGAGCCTAACCACTTTCGCGCTTTGTATTGCACATCGTCGTCTTCATCAACTTCCAACTGCGGCACAATCAGATCACATCAGCTGAGCATCGATCAGAGCGTAGCCACTTCCTCGCTGTGCATTGCACATCGTGGTCTTCATCAACTTCCATCGGCGGTGCAAAACGATAAGATCAGCTGCCCCTTGATCACAGCTTAACCACTTTCACACTGTGCATTGCACATCTTCGTCTTCATCAACATCCAACTGCAGCGCGAACAGACCAGATCAGCTTTGCCTTGATCAAAGCTTAACCACTTTCGCGCTGTGCATTGCACATCGTCGTCTTCCTCAACTTCCATCTGCAGCGCGAACAGTTCAGGTCAGCTTAACCTCGATCAGAGCTTAACCACTTTCGTGCTGTGCATTGCACTTGGTCGTCTTCATCAACTACCAACTGCAGAGCGTACAGATCAGATCAGCTTAACCTCAATCGGAAATTAACTACTTTGGCGCTCTGCGTTGCACATCGTAATCTTCATCAACTTCCAACTGCAGCGCGAACAGACAAGATCAGCTTACCCTCGATAAGAGCTCAGCCACTTTCTCGCTGTGCGTTGCATGCATCGTCGTCTTTATCAAATTCCAACCACAGCGCGTAGAGATCAGATGAGCTGAACATCGATCAGAGCAATGTCAGTTTTTCGCTGTGCATTGCATGCATCGTCGTCTTTATCAACTTTCATCTGTAGCGCAAACAGATCAGATCAGCCGAAACATGATCAGAGCTTATCCACTCTTGCGGAGCCCATTGCACATCGTCACCTTCATCAACTTCCAACTGCGGCGCGAAAAGATCCGATCAGCTTAACTTCGTTAAGAGCTTATCCACTTTCGCGCTGTGCAATGCACATCGTCGTATTCGTCAACTTCCAAATGCGGCGTAATCAGATCAGATCAGCTGAACCTTATTCACAGCTTAACTACTTTTGCACTAGCTTAACTACTTTTGCACATCGTCGACTTCATCAACTGCCAACTGCGGCACAATCAGATCACATCAGCAGAGCTTCGATCAGAGTGTAGCCACTTCCTCGCTGTGCATAGCACATCGTGGTCTTCATCAACTTCCATCGGCGGTGCAAAAAGATGAGATCAGCTGCCCCTTGATCAGAGCTTAACCACTTTCGCACTGTGCTTTGCACATCGTCATCTTCATCAACTTCCAAAAGTGGCGCGAAGGGGCCAGATCAGCTGAAAATAGATCAGAGCTTAACCACTCTCGCGCTGCGCATTGCACATCGTCGCCTTCATCAACTTCCAACAGCGGCGCGAACAGATCATATCAGCTTAACCTCGATAAAAGCTTAACCAGTTTCGCGCTGTGCATTGCACATCTTCGTCTTCATCAACTTCCAACTGCAACGCTAACAGACCATATCAGCTTAACCTCGATCAGAGCTTAAGCACTTTCGCGCTGTCTATTGCACATCGTCGTCTTCATCAACATCCAACTGCAGCGCGAACAGGCCAGATCTGCTGAACCTCGATCAGAACTTAACCACTCTCGCGCTGCGCATTGCACATCGTCGCCTTCATCAACTTCCAACTGCGGCACAATCAGATCACATCAGCTGAGCATCGATCAGAGGATAGCCACTTCCTCGCTGTGCATAGCACATCTTCGTCCTCATCAACTTCTATCGGCGGTGCGAAAAGATGAGATCAGCTGCCCCTTGATCAGAGCTTAACCACTTTCGCACTGTGCATTGCACATCGTCATCTTTATCAACTTCCAAAAGCTGCGCGAACAGGCCAGATCAGCCTAGCCTCGATCAGAGCTTAACCAGTTTCGCGCTGTGCATTGCACATCTTCGTCTTCATCAACTTCCAACTGCAACGCGAACAGACTATATCAGCTTAACCTCGATCAGAGCTTAACCAGTTTCGCGCTGTGCATTGCACATCGTCGTCTTCATCAACATCCAACTGCAGCGCGAAGAGACCAGATCAGCTTAACCTCGATCAGAGCTTAACCACTCTCACGCTGAGCATTGAACAACGTCGCCTTCATCAACTTCCAACTGCGGAGCGAACAGATCAGTTCAGCTTAGCCTCGATCAGAGCTTTACGAGTTTCGCGCCGTGCATTGCACCTCTTGGTCTTCATCAACTTCCAACTACAACGCGAACAGACCTTATCAGCTTAACCTCGATCGGAGCTTAACCACTATCGCGCTGAGCATTGCACATCGTCTTCTTGAACTTCCAAAAGCGGCGCGAACAGGCGAGATCAGCTTAACATCGATCAGAGCTTAACCAGTTTCGCGCTGTGCATTGCACATCTTCGTCTTCATCAACTTCCAGCTGCAACGCGAACAGACCATATGAGCTTGACCGCGATCAGAGCTTAACCACTTTCGCGCTATGCATTGCACATCGTCGTATTCATCAACATCCAACTGCAGCGCGAACAGACCAGATCAGCTTAACCTTGTTCAGAGCTTAAACACTTTCGCGCTATGCATTGCGCGTCGTCGTCTTCATCAACTTCCAACTGCAGCGCGAACAGACCAGATCAGCTAAACCTCGATCAGATCTTAACCACTTTCGCTCTGTGCATTGCGCATCGTCGTCTTCCTCAACTTCCAACTGTGGCGTAAACAAATAAGATCAGCTGAACATCGGTAAGAGCTTAACCACTCGCGCGCTGTGCATTGCACATCGTCGTCTTCAACTTCCAACATGTGGCGCAAACAGATCAGATCCGCTTAACCTCGATCAGAGCTTAACTACTTTCGCGTTGTGCATTACACATCTTCGTCTTCTTCCACTTCCAACTGCAGCGCGAGCAGACCAGATCAGCTGAACATCGATCACACCATAGCCACTTTCACGCTGTGCATTGCACATCGTCGTCTTCTTCAACTTCAAACTGCAGCGCGAACAGACCAGATCAGCTTAACGTCGATCAGAGCTTAACCACTTTGGCGCTGCTCATTGCGCATCGTCGTCTTCATCAACTTCAAACTGCAGCGCGGACAGTCCAGTTCAGCTGAACCTCGATAAGAGCTCAGCCACTTTCATGCTGTGCATTGCATGCATCTTCGCCTTCATCAACTTCCAACTGCAACGCGAACAGACCATATCAGCTTAACCTCGATCAGAGCTTAACCACTTTCGCACTGTGGATTGCGCATCGTCATCTTCATCAACATCCAACTGCTGCGCCAACAGACAAGACCAGCTTAACTTCGATTAGAGCTTAAACACTTTCGCGCTATGCTTTGCGCGTTGTCGTCTTCCTCAACTGCCAACTGCAGCGCGAACAGACCAGATCAGCTTAACCTCGATCAGAGCTTAACTACTTTCGCGCTGTGCATTGCACATCGTTGTCTTCATCAACTTCCAACAGCGGCGCGAAAAGGCCAGATCAGCTGAACCTCGATCTGAGCCTAACCACTTTCGCGATATGTATTGCACATTGTCGACTTCATCAACTTCCAACTGCGGCACAATCAGATCACATCAGCTGAGCATCGATCAGAGCATAGCCACTTCCTCGCTGTGCATTGCACTTCGTGGTCTTCATCAACTTCCATCGGCGGTGCAAAAAGATAAGATCAGCTACCCCTTGATGAGAGCTTAACCACTTTCGCACTGTGCATTGCATATCGTCGTCTTCATCAACTTCCAACAGCGGCGCGAACAGGCCAGATCAGCTTAACGTCGATCAGAGCTTAACCTCTTTCATGCTGTGCATTGCATGCATCTTCGCCTTCATCAACTTCCAACTGCAACGCGAACAGACCATATCAGCTTAACCTCGATCAGAGCTTAACCACTTTCGCGCTGTGCATTGCGCATCGTCATCTTCATCAACATCCAACTGCAGCGCGAACAGACCATACGAGCTTAACCTCGATCAGAGCATAACCACTTTCGCGCTGTGCATTGCACATCGCCGTATTCATCAACATCCCACTGCAGCGCGAACAGACCAGATCAGCTTAACCTTGATCAGAGCTTAAGCACTTTCGCGCTATGCTTTGCGCGTCGTCGTCTTCCTCAACTGCCAACTACAGCGCGAACAGACCAGATCAGCTTAACCTCGATCAGAGCTTAACTACTTTCGCGCTGTGCATTGCACATCGTCGTCTTAATCAACTTCCAGCTGCAGCGCGAACAGACCAGATCAGCTTAACCTTGATCGGGGCATAGCCGCCTTCTCGCTGTGCATTGCACATCGTCGTCTTCATCAACTTCCAACTGCAGCGGGAGCAGACCAGATCAGCTTAACTTCGATCACAGTTTAAACACTTTCGTGCTGTGCATTGCACATCTTCGTCTTCATCAACTTCCAACTGCAACGCGAACAGACTATATCAGCTTAACCTCGATCAGAGCCTAACCACTTTCGCGCTGTGCATTCCACATCGTCGTCTTCATGAACTTCCAACTGCATCGCGAACAGACCAGTTCAGCTTAACCTTGATCAGAGTTTAACCATTTTCGCGCTGTGCATTGCACATCGTCGCCTTCATCAACTTCCAACTGCAACGCGAACAGACCATATCAGCTTTGCCTTGATCAGAGCTTAACCACTTTCGTGCTGTGCATTGCACATCGTCGTCTTCGTCAACTTCCAACTGCAGCGCGAACAGATCAGGTCAGCTTAACCTCCATCAGAGCTTAACCAGTTTCGCGCTGTGCATTGCACATCGTCGTCTTCAACTTCCAACTGTGGCGCGAACAGACCAGATCAGCTGAACCTCGATCAGAGCTTAACCACTCTCGTGCTGTGCATTGCACATCGTAGTCTTCATCTTCCAACTGTGGCGCAGACAGACCAGATAAGCTTAATCCCGATCGGAGCTTAACCACTCTCGCGCTGTCCATATCACATCGTCGTCTTCAACTTGCAACTGTGGCGCAAACAGATCAGATCAGCTTAACCTCGTTCAGAGCTTAACTTCTTTCGCGCTGTGTATTGCACATCGTCGTCTTCAACTTCCAACTGTGGAGCAAGCAGATGAGATCCGCTTAACCTCGATCAGAGCTTAACCACTTTCGCGTTGTTCATAGCGCATCGTCGTCATCCTCAACTTTCAATAGCGGCGCGAACAGGCCAGGTCAGCTGAACCTCGATCAGAACTTAACCATTTTCGCGCTGTGCATTGCACATCGTCGTCTTAAACAACTTCCAACTGCAGCGTGAACAGACCAGACCAGCTTAACCTTGATCAGAGCTTAACTACTTTCGCGTTGTGCATTACACATCCTCGTCTTCTTCCACTTCCAACTGCAGCGCGAACAGACCAGATCAGCTGAACATCGATCACACCATAGCCACTTTCACGCTGTGCATTGCACATCGTCGTCTTCAACTTCAAACTGCAGCGCGAACAGACCAGGTCAGCTTAACGTCGATCAGAGCTTAACCACTTTGGCGCTGTTCATTGCGCATCATCGTCTTCGTCAACTTCAAACTGCAGCGCGGACAGTCCAGTTCAGTTGAACCTCGATAAGAGCTCAGCCACTTTCTTGCTGTGCATTGCATGCATCTTCGCCTTCATCAACTTCCAACTGCAACGCGAACAGACCATATCAGCTTAACCTCGATCAGAGCTTAACCACTTTCGTGCTGTGCATTGCGCATCGTCATCTTCATCAACATCCAACTGCTGCGCCAACAGACAAGACCAGCTTAACTTCGATTAGAGCTTAAACACTTTCGCGCTGCGCATTGATCATCGTCGTATTCATCAACATCCAACTGCAGCGCGAACAGACCAGATCAGCTTAACCATGATCAGAGCTTAAACACTTTCGCGCTATGCTTTGCCCGCCGTCGTCTTCCTCAACTTCCAACTGCAGCGCGAAAAGAGCAGATCAGCTTAACCTCGATCGGAGCATAGCCAATTTCGCGCTGTGCATTGCACATCGTCGTCTTAATCAACTTCCAGCTGCAGCGCGAACAGACCAGATCAGCTTAACCTCGATCAGGGCATAGCCACCTTCTCGCTGTGCATTGCACATTGTCGTCTTCATCAACTTCCAACTGCAGCGGGAGCAGACCAGATCAGCTTAACTTCGATCAGAGTTTAAACACTTTCGTGCTGTGCATTGCACATCGTCGCCTTCATCAACTTCCAACTGCAACGCGAACAGACCATATCAGCTTTGCCTTGATCAGAGCTTAACCACTTTCGCGCTGTGCATTGCACATCGTCGTCTTCGTCAACTTCCAACTGCAGCGCGAACAGATCAGGTCAGCTTAACCTCCATCAGAGCTTAACCAGTTTCGCGCTGTGCATTGCACATCGTCGTCATCAAGTTCCAATAACGGCTCGACCAGGCCAGGACAGTTGAACCTCGATCAGAGCTTAACCACTCTCGCGCTGTGCATTGCACATCGTCGCCTTCAACTTCCAACTGTGGCGCAAACAGATCAGATCAACTGAACCTCGACCACAGCTTAACCACTCTCGCGCTGTGCATTGCACATCGTCGTCTTCAACTTCCAACTGCAGCGCAAACAGTTAAGATCAGCTTAACATCGATCAGAGCTTAACCACTTTCGCGTTCTTCATTGTGCATCATCGTCTTCATCAACATCCAACTGCCGCGGGAACAGATCAGATCAGCTGAACCTCGATCAGAGCATAGCCACATTCTCGCTGTGCATTGCATATCGTCCTCTTCAACTTCCAACTGCAGCGCGAACAGACCAGATCAGCTGAACCTCGATCAGAGCTTAACCACTCTCGCGCTGTGCATTGCACATCGTGGTATTCATCTTCCAACTGTGGCGCAAACAGACCAGATAAGCTTAACCTCGATCGGAGCTTAACCACTCTCGCGCTGTGCATTGCAGATTGTCGTCTTCAACTTGCAACTGTGGCGCAAACAGATCAGATCAGCTTGACCTTTATCACAACATAACTTCTTTCGCGCTGTGCATTGCACATCGTCGTCTTCAACTTCCAAATGTGGCGCGAACAGATCAGATCAGCTTAACCTCGATCAGACCTTAACCACTTTCGCGCTGTTAATTGCGCATCGTCGTCTTCCTCAACTTCCAACTGCAGCGCGAACTGACCAGATCAGCTTAACCTCGATCAGAGCATAGCCACGTTTGCGCTGTGCATTGCACATCGTCGTCTTCGTGAACGTCCAACTGCATCGCGAACAGACCAGTTCAGCTTATCCTTGATCAGAGTTTAACCATTTTCGCGCTGTGCATTGCACATCGTCGCCTTCATCAACTTCCAACTGCAACGCGAACAGACCATATTAGCTTTGCCTTGATCAGAGCTTAACCACTTTCGCGCTGTGCATTGCACATCGCCGTCTTCGTCAACTTCCAACTGCAGCGCGAACAGATCAGGTCAGCTTAACCTCCATCAGAGCTTAACCAATTTGGCGCTGTGCGTTGCACATCGTAATCTTCATCAACTTCCAACTGCTGCGCGAACAGACAAGATCAGCTTACCCTCGATCAGAGCTCAACCACTTTCGTGCTGTTCATTGCGCATCGTCGTCTTCTACATTTTCCAACTGCAGCGCGAACACACCAGTTCAGCTGAACCTCGATAAGAGCTCAGCCACATTCTCGCTGCGCATTTCATGCATCGTCGTCTTTATCAACTTCTTACCGCAGCGCGAAGAGATCAGATGAGCTGAACATCGATCAGACCAATGTCACTTTCTCGTTGTGCATTGCATATCGTCGTCTTCGCAACTTTCATCTGTAGCGCAAACAGATCAGATCAGCCGAACTTTGACCATAGCTTATCGACTCTTGCGCAGCGCATTGCATATCGTCGCCTTCATCAACTTCCAACTGCGGCGCGAACAGATCCGATCAGCTGAACTTCGATAAGAGCTTATCCACTTTCGCGCTGTGCAATGCACATCGTCGTCTTCGTCAACTTCCAACTGCAGCGTAATCAGACCAGATCAGCTGAACCTTGATCAGAGCTTAACTACTTTCGCACTTTGTATTGCACATCGTCGTCTTCATCAACTGCCAGCTGCGCCGCGAACAGATCATATTAGCTGAACCTCGATCTGAGCTTAACCCCATTCGCGCTGTGCATTGCACATCGTCGTCTTCATCAACTTCCATCGGCGGTGCAAAAAGATGTGATCAGCTGCCCCGTGATCAGAGCTTAACCACTTTCGCACTGTGCATTGCACATCGTCATCTTCATCAACTTCCAAAAGCGGCGCGAACAGGCCAAATCAGCTGAACCTCGATGAGAGCTTAACCACTCTCGCGCTGCGCGTTGCACATCGTTGCCTTCCTCAACTTTGTACTGCAGCGCGAACAGACCAGATCAGCTTAACCTCGATCAGAGGATAGCCACTTTCGCGCTGTGCATTGCACATAGACGTCTTAATCAACTTCCATCTGCAACACGAACAGACCAGATCAGCTTAACGTCGATCAGGGCATAGCCACTTTCGCGCTGTGCATTGCACATCGTCGTCTTGATCAAGTTCCAACTGCAGCGTGAGCATACCAGATCTGCTTAACTTCTATCAGAGCTTAACCACTTTCGCGCTGTGCATTCCACATCTTCGTCTTCATCAACATCCAACTGCAGCGCTAAAAGAAAAGATCAGCTTAAACTCGATTAGAGCTTAACCACTTTCGTGCTGTCCATTGCGCGTCGTCGTCTTAAAACAACTTCCAACTGCAGCGTGAACAGACCACAAAAGCTGAACCTCGATAAGAGCTCAGCCAATTTCTCGCTGTGCATTGCATGCATCGTCGTATCAACTTCCAACCGCAGTGCGAAGAGATCAGATGAGCTGAACATCGATCAGAGCAATGTCAATTTCTCGCTGTGCATTGCACATCGTCGTCATCGTCAACATCCATCTGTGTCGCAAACAGATCAGATCAGCTGAACCTTGATCAGAGCTTAACCACACTTGCGCTGCACATTGCACACCGTCGTCTTCGTCAACTTCCAACTGCGGCACAAACAGATCACATCAGCTGAACCTCGATCACTGCATAGCCACTTTCGCGCTGTGCAATAGACATCGTCGTCTTCATCAACGTCCCACTGCAGCGCGAACCGACCATTTCAGCTGAACCTCGATAAGAGCTCAGCCACTTTCTCGCTGTGCATTGCATGCATCGTCGTCTTTTTCAAGTTCTATCTGTGGCGCAATCAGAGCAGATCAGCTGACCCTCTATCAGAGCTTAACTACTTTCGCACTGAGTATTGCACATCGTCGTCTTCATCTACTGCCAACTGCGGCGCGAACAGATATCAGCTGAACCTCGATCTGTGCTTAACCCCTTTCGCGCTGTGCATTGCACATTGTCTTCATCAACTTCCAACTGCACCACAATCAGATCACATCAGCAGAGCATCGATCAGAGCATAGCCACTTCCTCGCTGTGCATAGCACATCATGATCTTCATCAACTTCCATCGGCGGTGCAAAAAGATGAGATCAGCTGCCCCTTGATCAGAGCTTAACCACGTTCGCACTGTGCATTGCACATCGTCGTCTTCATCAAGTTCCAGCAGCGGCGCGAACAGGCCAGATCAGCTGAACCTCGACCTGAGCCTAACCACTTTCGCGCTTTGTATTGCACATCGTCGTCTTCATCAACTTCCAACTGCGGCACAATCAGATCACATCAGCTGAGCATCGATCAGAGCGTAGCCACTTCCTCGCTGTGCATTGCACATCGTGGTCTTCATCAACTTCCATCGGCGGTGCAAAACGATAAGATCAGCTGCCCCTTGATCACAGCTTAACCACTTTCACACTGTGCATTGCACATCTTCGTCTTCATCAACATCCAACTGCAGCGCGAACAGACCAGATCAGCTTTGCCTTGATCAAAGCTTAACCACTTTCGCGCTGTGCATTGCACATCGTCGTCTTCCTCAACTTCCATCTGCAGCGCGAACAGTTCAGGTCAGCTTAACCTCGATCAGAGCTTAACCACTTTCGTGCTGTGCATTGCACTTGGTCGTCTTCATCAACTACCAACTGCAGAGCGTACAGATCAGATCAGCTTAACCTCAATCGGAAATTAACTACTTTGGCGCTCTGCGTTGCACATCGTAATCTTCATCAACTTCCAACTGCAGCGCGAACAGACAAGATCAGCTTACTCTCGATAAGAGCTCAGCCACTTTCTCGCTGTGCGTTGCATGCATCGTCGTCTTTATCAAATTCCAACCACAGCGCGTAGAGATCAGATGAGCTGAACATCGATCAGAGCAATGTCAGTTTTTCGCTGTGCATTGCATGCATCGTCGTCTTTATCAACTTTCATATGTAGCGCAAACAGATCAGATCAGCCGAAACATGATCAGAGCTTATCCACTCTTGCGGAGCCCATTGCACATCGTCACCTTCATCAACTTCCAACTGCGGCGCGAAAAGATCCGATCAGCTTAACTTCGTTAAGAGCTTATCCACTTTCGCGCTGTGCAATGCACATCGTCGTATTCGTCAACTTCCAAATGCGGCGTAATCAGATCAGATCAGCTGAACCTTATTCACAGCTTAACTACTTTTGCACTAGCCTAACTACTTTTGCACATCGTCGACTTCATCAACTGCCAACTGCGGCACAATCAGATCACATCAGCTGAGCTTCGATCAGAGCGTAGCCACTTCCTCGCTGTGCATAGCACATCGTGGTCTTCATCAACTTCCATCGGCGGTGCAAAAAGATGAGATCAGCTGCCCCTTGATCAGAGCTTAACCACTTTCGCACTGTGCTTTGCACATCGTCATCTTCATCAACTTCCAAAAGTGGCGCGAACAGGCCTGATCAGCTGAAAATGGATCAGAGCTTAACCACTCTCGCGCTGCGCATTGCACATCGTCGCCTTCATCAACTTCCAACAGCGGCGCGAACAGATCATATAAGCTTAACCTCGATAAGAGCTTAACCAGTTTCGCGCTGTGCATTGCACATCTTCGTCTTCATCAACTTCCAACTGCAACGCTAACAGACCATATCAGCTTAACCTCGATCAGAGCTTAAGCACTTTCGCGCTGTCTATTGCACATCGTCGTCTTCATCAACATCCAACTGCAGCGCGAACAGGCCAGATCAGCTGAACCTCGATCAGAACTTAACCACTCTCGCGCTGCGCAATGCACATCGTCGCCTTCATCAACTTCCAACTGCGGCACAATCAGATCACATCAGCTGAGCATCGATCAGAGCATAGCCACTTCCTCGCTGTGCATAGCACATCTTGGTCCTCATCAATTTCTATCGGCGGTGCGAAAAGATGAGATCAGCTGCCCCTTGATCAGAGCTTAACCACTTTCGCACTGTGCATTGCACATCGTCATCTTTATCAACTTCCAAAAGCTGCGCGAACAGGCCAGATCAGCCTAGCCTCGATCAGAGCTTAACCAGTTTCGCGCTGTGCATTGCACATCTTCGTCTTCATCAACTTCCAACTGCAACGCGAACAGACTATATCAGCTTAACCTCGATCAGAGCTTAACCACTTTCGCGCTGTGCATTGCACATCGTCGTCTTCATCAACATCCAACTGCAGCGCGAAGAGACCAGATCAGCTTAACCTCGATCAGAGCTTAACCACTCTCACGCTGAGCATTGAACAACGTCGCCTTCATCAACTTCCAACTGCGGAGCGAACAGATCAGTTCAGCTTAGCCTCGATCAGAGCTTTACGAGTTTCGCGCCGTGCATTGCACCTCTTGGTCTTCATCAACTTCCAACTACAACGCGAACAGACCTTATCAGCTTAACCTCGATCAGAGCTTAACCACTATCGCGCTGAGCATTGCACATCGTCTTCTTGAACTTCCAAAAGCGGCGCGAACAGGCGAGATCAGCTTAACATCGATCAGAGCTTAACCAGTTTCGCGCTGTGCATTGCACATCTTCGTCTTCATCAACTTCCAGCTGCAACGCGAACAGACCATATGAGCTTGACCGCGATCAGAGCTTAACCACTTTCGCGCTATGCATTGCACATCGTCGTATTCATCAACATCCAACTGCAGCGCGAACAGACCAGATCAGCTTAACCTTGATCAGAGCTTAAACACTTTCGCGCTATGCATTGCGCGTCGTCGTCTTCATCAACTTCCAACTGCAGCGCGAACAGACCAGATCAGCTAAACCTCGATCAGATCTTAACCACTTTCGCTCTGTGCATTGCGCATCGTCGTCTTCCTCAACTTCCAACTGTGGCGCAAACAAATAAGATCAGCTGAACATCGGTAAGAGCTTAACCACTCTCGCGCTGTGCATTGCACATCGTCGTCTTCAACTTCCAACATGTGGCGCAAACAGATCAGATCCGCTTAACCTCGATCAGAGCTTAACCACTTTCGCGTTGTTCATTGCGCATCGTCGTCATCTTCAACTTTCAATAGCGGCGCGAACAGGCCAGGTGAGCTGAACCTCGATCAGAGCTTAACAACTTTCGCGCTGTACATTGCACATCGTCGTCTTCTTCAACTTCCAACTGCAGCGCGAACAGACCAGATAAGCTGAACATCGATCAAACCATAACCACTTTCACGCTGTGCATTGCACATCGTCGTGCATTGCACATCGTTCCAACAGCAGCGCGAACAAAACAGATCAGCTTAAGAGGGCTCACCAGCTACGAGGCAACTCAGATTTGAAATTTTTCGGTCAATAGATGGCAGCACTTAACTACCACAAAGAAGGAGGGAACTTCTATTTCCCCCCCAGGTGTGTAAATTCTAACGCGACCCCCCCCCCCTTGACCGCTTCACGGAATTATTAGTTCTTCCGCGAAAAATGTAGGGCCGAGAACTTTCTTTGTAAATTCTGCCAAAGCTTGAAATAAGAATAACCCCTCTCAAAGGGTGGTGGTCAGAGAATGGACCTTTTTCCTGTAACCCACCACACAGCTGACACAACGAAAAATACGTTTTTGAGTTTGGGTACCCCTAATCACCCTCGAATCTTTTCTGAGAAAATTCACTTACAATGACAGGTGACAGCTAGGATGGGGTATACAGCCTATGCTGGTCTCCCATAGCCAGAACAGATAAGTGTGAGTCATCTTTTTCCACACCTTGGGAACACCTCCCCTTCGGCACTTCGGCCGGCTATTCCGTATTCCGCATATTCCTCCGTCCCCACACAAATGCAAGCCTAGTGAAAAGCTTTTTGCGCTCTCATTGTTTGCGCTACCAGTGTTTATTTCGCATTGTCTTTGCTGTTGCTGCCCTTACTTTTCGTTTAACAAGACAACTCTGATTTTTACTTTTCTGTCGATAGATGGTAGCACTTAAGCACCCGCAAACAAAGGTGCTAAGTTCTATCCCCCGTCCAGGTTTGTAAACTACACAGCGACACGAAAGCATTCGTTCTTGTGCGTTCAAAGAGTAGAGCCCAGAACTTTCTGTAGGTTCGCGGCGAATTTTCGGGGGACCGAAGCACAAAAAAGTTAACCCCTCTGACGCCATTCTGCAAAGAAGGATTTGGGCGTCAGTCAATGGGCCATTTCGCTGTAACCCACCAAATTAGCGTTTCTGGTTTGGGCCGCCTAAGCTCCCTCGACTTTTCTGAGAACATTATTTTACAGTGGTATGGTGGGGTTTCTGGTTTCGCTTGAGCAGACAGGTGTGCTCCATTAAAATGGCGGAAGAGACTTATTGCATCCCCAGGACATTACTCGAAAAAGGTCCATTGGGTTGAGCACCTATGTAGCCAGCCCCAAATAAAAGGAAAGAAAGGAGATCCTAGCACAAGGTCTCATGTCTGGTCTTCTTCCTTTTCCCGCGTAGCCTTCCTTATATAGCTACAGATGGATGTCCTCGAGTGCAGTGACAGCGTGTAGCTTACTTTTCCTAGTCTCGTACGAGCGTTCCCAACGCCGAACACCCATGTTCCGCTTCTCAGCACCAACAAGGCTTGAGTGTTTGGCTCTTTCTAACGGTGGTCATCATCTTGTGGCACATTTGTGCGCCATATTTTTGATCCCTGTTTTGATAGCAGTAGATCTGTCTCAAAGGGCTTGAATACCAGCAGGCAACAAGTCAGCAGAAAATGCCAACAAAGCATTTCAGCTACGGGAAGCGTAAGCGTGCAGGTGCACGAATTGCGAACACCAGAAGGCGGCCAGCTCTCGAAAACGAACCTCTTACGAGCAAAAGACTCTCTTCTCGCTATCGTGGTGACCTTGGACACCCTGCTGAAGGCTATTCTACGCCTGAAGTCAACGAGCACAACCCAAGGCCGGCAGAGGTTGAAGCCCTCATCAGAGAACCGGAGGTGCCAGGAAGTGCACTGGCATCATCTTCAGTGATGAGCGCAACAGGGTCGTGCGACGAAGATATTGCTATTGGAGGTCCCGCGACCACTTCAGTAAATAACGGCAGTGCAAGTGCTAGAATTCAAGGGCGGCGCATTGTTAGCCTTCAGTACCTGTTGAGCAGCTTGTAAAAGACCGCCCTCCATGCTCCCTTCAACTGAACTTTAGCAGATATGGACTGTGAGTCTGAAAAAAAGCAAGGTCTTCGAAGCGCATTGACTCTCGTATGCAGGATGTGCTGAAGGAAGGATGTCATCCACACGAACCCGCCACCTGACGCAGAAGCTTCTATCCGCTGCGGTGATGTAAACACATCAGCGGTATGTGGAATAACGTCAATTTGTTGTGGCTTCTCAAACCTTAACGAACTGTTTGCGTCTATGAACATCTCAGGAATGTCATCGGACACTTACACAAAAATAGAGGACAACGTTGGCCACATTATCAATCAAGCCGCCTGGGAGGAAATGAAAAGAGCGGGCGCAGAAGAGGCAAGGCTGGCAAGAGAAAGTGGCAACATTGACAGTGACGGTACACCCACGATAGCAGTCATCGCAGATGGTGCGTGGTCAAAGAGATCCTACAAGAACAAATATGACGTATCGTCATGCATGGTGAGTGTAAAAATTTATTTAATTGCCAAAGTGGTAAAAATGCTGCATTTTGTACTTGCAATATTTTACACTTGCTCCCTCGGCTAATTGAAGAGATATGGAAAAAGCCCGCGCTTTCATAGCAAAGCAATGAAACTAGTTTCAATGCTAGCGTGAACGAAGAGAGAGAGCATGCAGTGATTAGAACTTTGAATACAAAAATGCTGTCAGCGATGTTATGTGTGTTTGAGTTGATCCTTGTATACGTGCAAACGCACAGTTTTAATAATTATAATTTTTTTCCTGTTGTTCAGTGATTAATATCTTGTGAAAAACAGAGTATTTACATCACACTACGAGCAGGAAGAAAGACAATAGAATAAGCATGAAAGCGGGGCTATGTACCACTGTGATCGAAAGGCATCAATTTGCCTGGAGGTAGTTATAAAGCAGCACTTGAGTCACAAGCATGACAATACCTAAATGTTCTAGCGATTAGCAGTGCAGCCAGTATGGCAGCTTCGTGACTAATATTGGTCTTACTCTTTCAGGCTGCCATCGTTGGTCACGGAACTGGAAAAGTCCTGTACCTTGGCGCGAAAAACAAGGTATGCGCAATGAGTCGTCGGACTCCACAAGGTGCCACCCCGAAATAGCATCAGTGCCACAAGAACTGGCAGGGAAGCTCAACAAGCATGGAGCAAGCTATTGTTGTTGAAGGCTTCCAGAAAAGCGTTGAGCTACATGGCATCAAATATACAAAGCTTATAGCTGATGGTGATTCCAGCACTTACCGATCTATCGTCGCAGCAGCACCGTATAGCCACCAGCGGGTTGAAAATTTGAGTTCAGGAACCACCTACTTCGAAACTATGCAGCAAAAATAAGAGAGATCGCTCAGAAGAAGCGGCTGGAAAAAATTCCTCCTAAATAAAAACTCTATTCTCTAAGCAGCTGTGCGCCTACGGCATGGAGTTGCAACAGCAATAAAAGTTAGAAACAGTGAAGATGGATCGTTTTCTGAAAAAATAGACCGTCTTGCTCATGACATAAAGAACGGCCCAAATCATGTGTTTGGAGACCACGCCAACTGCGCTGCTTACTTCTGTTCCGGAAGCAATGCGGGAGAAGAAAATATATTTCCTGAAATAGTTCTGAAAGGCATCTTTGAAGAAATTTGTGTTGCCATGAGCAGAGTGGTTGCAAACGCGGCGAGCTTAATAATGGACGTCGATAACAATGCTGCCGAGCATTACAATTGCGTTGTGGCAAAATTTGTAGGTGGAAAGAGGATAAACTATTCCTTGAAAGCATCTTACGAGACAAGGTCTTTTGCAGCCTCCTTATCGCTCAACTGCCGAGGAACATACCAGGAAAAAATCGCGCGCAGGATATCGGGAGGGTCGCTTGGAGGATGCACAGCATCATTTGCGAAGGCATTAATTTCTGGAGAGATTCGAAGCGAAAGCTACCGAAAAAGAAGATATCAATCACTCCACGCTGCCAGCATCGAGAAAAAGAGCGACATATTGGTGCCGATGCTGTTTACGGCGTACCAGACATGGAGCCTGATGCTTTTCAGTCTGCTTCCGACAACTTCCTGAAATCGCTCTCGCTATCAGCAACCAACATCGAAGACCTGCAGCGAGCAACGTCAAATCAGAGTGTTTCCACTGTGTGGAAAAAGATGAAAAAGATTGACGGCATCATTGTTTGGTGTTATTTGTAAAATGAAGTCAACGACGGGATGTGGGCGGACAGTTGGTTACATCCTGTACAAAGGAATAACTTTCAAAGCGATTCGGTATGGTAAGGACCACGAGTGCTTAGCACTCAAGCAAATAGAGAATGAGTGCAATGTCGTGGTGAAGGAGTGCGGCCTGTTTGTTGACCAGGAGAGCCCCTTTCTTGGCGCTTCCTCGGACGGACTCATTTTGGAGGACGTTCTTGTTGAAGTCAAGTGTCCGTACTCAGCGAGGGACCTTACTCCACTGGAAGGAGTTCGCGCCAAAAAAATAACGTGCTGTGAGTAAAACAAGAACGGGAGATTGCAGCTGAAGACAAACAGTAATTACTGGTATTAAGTGCAAGGACAGTTGAATATTGCTCGCCTTAGGAAGTGCTTGTTAGTGTTGTGTACCAAAAAAGGCATCAGCGCTGAGGTGATATCCAGGAATCAATCGTTTTGGGAGGACGAGATGTTGCCGCGGCTCAAAAAATTTTATATGCACTGCTTGCTGCCTGAGCTCGTGGACCAAAGGAGGAGCCGTGGCCTTCCAACTCGTGAGCCTGATTACATTCTCGAAGCACAAAACACTCGGTCGCTCAAGCGACCATTGAAGGAAACGTCGAAAAACGACGATAACCAAGAAACCAACCAGGACACCCATTGTGACTACAGCGGGTATTTTCCTTCTTTCACTGTGTCCTGCGTGACACACACGAACTGCGTTCACTGTGGGGCTAACGCAAGCCATCGTGCGCTACAGTATAGATGCCGTCGGACGACGACTGTGTTTCATCCACAGATGAGCGGCCGCACGCAGCGCTTGAACAAAACAACTGCAGACAAGCTCGCCATGGTCGCCGACACTGAACCTGGGATGTCTTCCTTCCGTACGTCATTTTCGTCTACTACACAGCAGTTGAGATGACCAGTCATATATGACACATTTTAGGCTCATTTAAGGCGAAGAAGCAACGACAACGCTTGACGCCATGCTGCCAAACGTCACCAGTGATGACAACCTTGACGTCACCGCCTGCTTGCAGCGTGCGGGAGCTCTACGAGTCGCTCGGCTACGCATTACACACCAAGAGCGAACCTGCGCCCGACGCTAAAATCTCCGCCGTCGCCACGCACAATACAAGCCAAGTGACCGCGTTTGGGTGCAGACGCCTATACTGCAGCAGCCCAATAAAGAGCTTGTTTCAGAACCACGTTAATGTGCTCGTCTGTTTTTTCATGGCATTTTCACCGCCTCGTGACAATATTTATTATAAATTGTAGTATATTTCTTTTCACACCTCCTTCACTGGTTATTATTTCACAACGAAATATGTCAAAGTTGGATAAAATTTAAAAGGGCGGGAAGCGAGTTCTTGGTTAGCCCTGTTTACATGAACCAATAACGTCTGGTTGAGTAGGGGGTCGGGCTGAGCGAGGTCCACTCAACTCGACCAGTGCGTGTTTAGATGAACTTGATTTTAGGGAGTCGAGACCGGTTCAACTGCAGCGACACCAAGCGTCGAGCGAGCAAGCAGTGGCAGCCTCCGAAATTGGGGCCGCCATCGCTGTATAGGAGGCGCGACGGCGCACGTGATAAGCAAGTGATAACCAAAAGAGCAAACGACGCACTGGGTGTACAACTGTTGCCAGATTATCTTAAAGCGTTTGGCAACGCTGGTCAAACAGGTGTTTCCTCCCGAGCCATGACTGTGTGATAGAATGGTGCAGGTGCGGCCCTTTGTCCAATTCCTCAATGGCACGGGCCGTCTACCTAACCCCCGTCGATCGCATTGTCATGGTAGGGAACGCTGTGCAGCTTGTCAAAACAGCGCGACAGCTCAATGTCACGCACCATAAGCTCGAGCAAAAAAGGAAAGCAGAAATCCTTTCAGAAAACAGCCCAAGCAAGAAGAAAGGGAAGAAAAAGCTCAAGGCCGTTCAAGTTCTGAGTAAAAACCTGCGCGCACGAACACAGACAACCAAGTGGTTGGTGGTAGAGTGTGGTAGCGACAAAAATATGCGGATGCCAGGTGGAGCCACGTCGCAGTGGTTAGATATGGCGCGAATTTCAAATCGCCGCTGAAAATACATACACAACTTTCAGACCCTGTAAAACGCCAACACTAGGCTCGATATGGATGAAAATTGTGACTTAACAACCAAGGAAATGTTGCGGACGAAATTTTGATATCTGGCTTGGTTTTTTCACTAGATGACATGAAAGACTGACGTATCTAAAATTGCAGTTTTTCTGAAAATTTACATCTGAATTGTGAAAAAATTAAACTTAAAAATTAAATCGTTCCCCAACATTTCCTCTGTTCACTAAAAAAGAAAACGCTGCCACAAACCTCATGAAAATCAGTCCGCTTTTAGACACGATAAAGCTTCTGAAAGTTCCAATGTATTTCCTATGGAAACTGTCCCTGGTGAACCCTCTTAACGTCGATCAGAGCTTAACCACTTTCGCGCTGTTAATTGCCCATCGTCGTCTTCATCAACTTCCAACTGCGGCGCGGACAGACCAGTTCAGCTGAACCTCGATAAGAGCTCAGCCACTTTCTCGCTGTGCATTGCATGCATCTTCGTCTTCATCAACTTCCAACCGCAACGCGAACAGACCATATCAGCTTAACCTCGATCAGAGCTTAACCACTTTCGCGCTGTGCATTGCACATCGTCGTCTTCAACAACATCCAACTGCAGCGCGAACAGGCCAGATCAGCTTAACCTTGATCAGAGCTTAACCACTTTCGCGCGGTGCATTGTGCGTCGTCGTCTTCCTCAACTTCCAACTGCAACGCCAACAGACAAGACAAGCTTAACATCGATTAGAGCTTAAACACTTTCGCGCTGTGCATTGCACATCGTCGTCTTCCTCAACTACCAACTCCAGCGCAAACAGATCCGATCAGCTGAACTTCGGTAAGAGCTTAACCACTTTCGCCCTGTGGAATGCACATCGTCGTCTTCATCAACTTCCAACTGCGGCACAAACAGATCACATCAGCTGAATCTATATCACTGCATAGCCACTTTTCCGCTGTGCATTGCACATCGTCGTCTTCATCAACGTCTCCCTGCAGCGCGAACAGACCAGATCAGCTTAACCTCGACCAGAGCAAAGCGGCTTCCGCGCTGTGCATTGCACAACGTCGTCTTCATCAAGTTCCAACTGCAGCGCGAACAGACCAGTTCAGCTGAACTTCGATAACAGCTCAGCCACTTTCTCGCTGTGCATTGCATGCATCGCCGTCTTTATCAACTTCCATCTGAGGCGTAATCAGATCAGATCAGCTGAACCTTGATCAGAGCTACTCCTTTCGCACTGTGTATTACACATCGTCGTCTTCATCAACTGCCAACTGCGGCGCGAACAGATAAGATCAGCAGATCCTCGATCTGAGCTTAACCACTCTCGCGCTGCGCATTGAACATCGTCGCCTTCATCAACTTCCAACTGCGGCCCGATCAGATCAGATCAGCTTAACCTCGATCAGAGCTTAACCAGTTTCGTGCTGTGCATTGCACATCTTCGTCTTCATCAACTTCCAATTGCAACGCGAACAGACCATATCATCTAAACCTCGATCAGAGCTTAACCACTTTCGCGCTGTGCATTGCACATCGTCGTCTTCATCAACATCCAACTGCAGCGCGAAGAGACCAGATCAGCTTAACCTCGATCAGAGCTTAACCCCTCTCACGCTGCGCATTGCACATCGTCGCCTGCATCAACTTCCAACTGCGGAGCGAACAGATCAGATCAGCTTAACCTCGATCAGAGCTTAACCAGTTTCGCGCTGTGCATTGCACCTCTTGGTCTTCATCAACTTCCAACTGCAATGCGAACAGACCTTATCAGTTTAACCTCGATCAGAGCTTAACCACTTTCGCGCTGTGCATTGCACATCGTCTTCATGAACTTCCAACAGCGCCGCGAACAGGCCAGATCAGCTGAACCTCGATCAGAGCTTAACCACTCTCACTCTGCGCATTGCACATCGTCGCCTTAATCAACTTCCAACTGCAGCGCGAACAGACCAGATCAGCTTAACCTCGATCAGGGCATATCCACTTTCTCGCTGTGCATTGCACATCGTAGACTTCATCAACTTCCATCTGCAGCGCGAACAGGCCAGATCAGCTGAACCTCAACCAGAGCATAGCAACTTTCGCACTCTGCATTGCACATCGTCGCCATGTCTGCATTGCATATCGTCGTGCATTGCACATCGTTCCAACTGCAACGCGAAAAGACCAGATCAGCTTAACCTCGATCAGAGCTTAACCACTTTCGCGCTGTTCACTGCGCATCGTCGTCTTCATGAAATTCCAACTGCAGCGCGGACAGACTAGTTCAGCTTAACCTTGATCAGAGCTTAACCACTTTCGCACGGTGCATTGCACATCGTCAACGTTCTCAACTTCCAACTGCAGCGCGATCACACCAGATCAGCTTAACCTCGATCAGAGCTTAGCCACTTTCGCGCTGTGCATTGCACATCGTCGTCTTCGTCAACTTCCAACTGCAGCTCGAACAGACCAGATCAGATTAACCACGATCAGAGCATATCCACTTTCGCGCTGTCCACTGCCAATCGTGGTTTTCATCAACTTCCATCTGCGGTGCTAACAGATAAGATCAGCTACCCATTGATCAGAGCTTAACCATTTTCGCACTGTGCATTGCACATCGTCGTCTTGATCAACTTCCAACAGCGGGGCGAACAGGCCAGGTCAGCTGAACCTCGATCAGAGCTAAACCACTCTCGCGCTGCGCATTGCACATCGACGTCGTCATCAACTTCCAACTGCGGCGCGAACAGATCAGATCAGCTTAACCTCGATCATAGCTTAACCAGTTTCGTGCTGTGCATAGCCCATCGTCGCCTTCATCAACTTCAAATCAAATCAAATCAATTTATTCAAACATCCTGAGATGCTTATGGGCACGGACAAAAAGCCAATGGTGGCTTGACGGGGTCTATGCCCATTACAAGGCATACAGTGAAATACGCGCAATGTTTAAAATACAGGCAGTCAAATCAGCAAAAAACGAAGAAAATGCAGAAAACGCAGCTGCCCACAAGGCAGAAAGGCGTACAAAATAAAAAAAAACGAAAAATGCAGATAACGAAAGGCAAACAGAAACTTGAGGTGTACGGATCATGAAAAATGTAGTGCACAAAAGTGGTTAAGAATAAAAAATGCACCATGAAAGTGAAGTGAAGAAAAAAACGAGAACAAAATAACACAAATCTCTGTAACTGGGCTTATTTCACAAACAAATCAAAGAAACTCATAATATTGCCACGTACATTTCTTTGGTTGGAGAAACATGCTGCGCAGATCCCTGAACGACTTGTTGACATCTCGGTTATCTTCACCCGACAGTTCGTTCAGGATAGCTGGCAGACGATATTTCAACATTTGTTTCGCGTAATTTGCGCGGCATACATAAACTTTCCATTTTTCCAGATTTCATGTAAAATACACAGGATAATTCGTAGCAAGTGCGGCTAGCACTGCTAAAGATTGGTCGTGTTTAATTATTTCTGACTTGTAGTGACGGATTAGTCTGTAGGAATATAAAGATTCTATACCGATTATGTTAAATTTCTTAAATAATTCTGCTGTGTGTGAACAACGAGGGACGTTTGCAATAATGCGGATAGCACGTTCTGTAACCGCAGCAGTTTATTAGTATTATTAAGCGTTGTGGTTCCCCAGACAAGCGCGCCATAATTCATTACCGAGGAAAAAAGGGAATTCTATAATAATACGTTAACTGGTATAGGAAAAGATGAACCGTAGCGACGCAAATAGCCAGTCGTACGCGAGAGCTTCCCGGAGAGGTAGGTAATGTGGTCGTCCCACGACATATTTCCTGAAAACACAGCCCTAGTGTTTTAAAATGGCCAACCACTTCTATTGTAGTGTTGTTTATTGCAAGGGATGGCATACAAATATCTTTTTGACGGGGATGAAAGATCACTGCTTTTGTCTTTGCAACGTTTATCTTTAAGTCATTCTCCATTGCCCAAGTATTTATATGTCCCAGTGTCCTGTTTGCTCGATCGGCTCAATTGATGCTCGATTGTCCAGAAAAAAGCACACTTGTGTCATCGGCGTATATAATATAGTCAGCAGATTTGTCGATATTAACAATATCATTGGCATAAATTAAAAACAAGAAGGGCCCTAAAATACTCCCCTGAGGGACACCCGAAACTACTGGTTTAATCGCTGAGCGTTGTCTTTGAATGTCGACAAATTGTGTGCGATGCTGTAATTAAGAAGATATTAAAGAGAGAACTTTGCCGCGAAAACCGTAGCATTCCATCTTCTTAAGCAGGATGCGGTGAATGATGACATCAAAGGCTTTCGTGAAATCTAAAAAGAGGCTTAACATGATATTTCTGTTTTCAAAATTCTGTAATATCAGCTCCTTTTGAGCAAGCAAAGCTAACTCTGTTGATTTATTTTTTCCGAAGCCGTACTGAGCCGGTGTTAAAATGTTATTTTTGTCAGAAAAAGCCATCAAGCGTTGTAGAATTAATTTTTCGAATCATTTGGAAATGACAGGAAGAATAGAAATAGGACGATAATTTGATAATTCATCTCGGTTTCCTTTTTTATAGATCACGGTAACCCTTGGGGATTGCATGCCACGCGGAAATAGACTGAACGACAGGCAGGCGTTAAAAATGTGCACCAAATAGGGTGCTATTACATCAATAACATATTTAACTGGTGTGATTTGAAGACCAAGAGCATCTTCTTACTTACTCTTAATAAGCGATACCAACGCTGCAATAACTTCATCAATAGTGACGGGCTTCAAAAACATACTGTGGCCGGTACTTTGTTCCATGTAGCTGTAATTAGCAGTGGTGTTTCGTGCCTGTGCAACAGAGAGGAAGTAATCGTTGAAGGCATTGGCTAGGTCAACCCCGGTTAATTCTACATTATCTAAAGTTACTTTCGAGACTGTTTTGCGTGACTCTCTGGTCACAAAACTCAATATCCTCCATATGTCCTCTCATCGGCCAGTCGAAGAGTTGGAAAGATTTTCGTGATAATTCTATTTAGCTGCACGTAGTTCTTTGTTGACAAAATTTCGGTACTCTTTATAAAGTTTTAATGTGTCAAGGTTCCTGGCTTGCAGAAACTTAGCATACAGTCGATCTCGTTTTCTAACAAGCTTTAGCATATCAGTGGTAACCCATGGCTTACGAGCCATTTAGGCTCGTAGCTGCAAAGCGAATAGACGAGATCAGCTTTGCCTTGATCAGAGCTTAACCAGTTTCGCGCTGTGCATTGCACATCGTCGTCTTCCTCAACTTCGAACTGTGGCGCAAACAGATCAGATCAGCTTTGCCTTGATCAGAGCTTAACGACTTTCGCGCTGTGCATTGCACATCGTCGTCTTCATCAACTTCCATCTGCAGCGCGAACAGACCAGATCAGCTAAACCTCGATCAGAGCTTAACGACTTTCGCGCTGTGCATTGCGCATCGTCGTCTTAATCAACTTCCAACTGCAGCGTCAACAGACCAGACCAGCTTAACCTCGATCAGAGCTTCACTACTTTCGCGCTGCGCACTGCACAGCTTCGTCTTCTTCAACTTCCAACTGCAGCGGGTCAGACCAGATAAGCTGAACATCGATCAAACCATAGCCACTTTTACGCTGTGCTTTGCACATCGTCGTCTTGTGTACATTGCACATCGTCCTGCATTGCACATCGTTCCAACTGCAGCGCGAACAGACCAGATCAGCTTAAGAGGGCTCACCAGCTACGAGGCAACTCAGATTTGAACTTTCTCGGTCGATAGATGGCAGCACTTAACTACCACTAAAAAGGAGGGAACTTCTATTTCCCCTCCAGGTGTGTAAATTCTAACGCGACACCCCCTTGACCGCTTCACGGAAGTAGTAGTTCTTCCGAGAACAAAGTAGGCCGAGAACTTTCTTTGTATATCCTGCCAAAGGTGGAAATAAGAATAACCCTTCTCAGGGGGTGGTGGTCAGAGAATGGACCTTTTTCTTGTAACCCACCACAGAGCTGACACAACGAAAAATACGTTTTTGAGTTTGGGTCCCCCTAAGCTCCCTCGAATCTTTACTGAGAAAATTCACTTACAGTGACAGGTGACAACTAGGATGGGGTATACAGCCTATGCTGGTCTCCCATAGCCAGAACAGATAAGTGTGAGCCATCTTTTTACACACTTTGGGAACACCTCCCCTTCGGCACTTCGGCCGGCTATTCCGTATTCCGCGTATTCCTCCGTCCCCACACAAATGCAAGCCTAGTGGCCGTGCACGAGTGTGGACGCCGATTCGGTGACGCGGCCTCAGTGAAAAGCTTTTTGCGCTGCCAGTGTTTATTTCGCATTGTCTTTGCTGTTGTTGCCCTTACTTTTCGTTTAAGAAGACAACTCTGATTTGAACTTTTTCTGTAGATTGATGGTAGCACTTAAGCAGCCGCAAAAAAAGGTGGTAAGTTCTATCCCCCCTCCAGGTTTGTGAACTACACAGCGACACGAAAGCATTCGTTCTTGCGCGTTCAAAGAGTAAAGCCCAGAACTTTCTGTAGGTACGCGGCGAAATTTCGGGGGACCGAAGCACAAAAAAGTTAACCACTCTGAAGCCATTCTGCAAAGAAGGATGTTGGGGTCAGACAATGGGCCATTTCGCAGTAACCCACCAATTTAGCGTTTCTGGTTTGGGCCGCCTAAGCTCCCTCGACTTTTCTGAGAAAATTATTTTACAGTGGTAGGGTGGGGTTTCTGGTTTCGCTTGAGCAGACAGGTGTGCTCCATTAAAATGGCGGAAGAGACTTGGCGCATCCCCAGGACATTACTGGAAAAAGGTCCATTGGGTTGAGCACCTATGTAGCCAGCCAAAAATAAAAGGAAAGAAAGGAGCTCCTAGCACAAGGTCTCATGTCTGGTCTTCTTCCTTTTCCCGCGTAGCATTCCTTATATAGCTACAGATGGATGTCCTCGAGTGCAGTGACAGCGTGTAGCTTACTTTTCCTAGTCTCGTACGAGCGATCCCAGCGCCGAACACCCATGTTCCGCTTCACAGCACCAACAAGGCTTGAGTGTTTGGCTTGTTCTAACGATGGTCATCATCTTGTGGCACATGTGTGCGCCAAATTTTTTATCCCTGTCTTGACAGCAGTAGATTTGTCTCAAAGGGCTTGAATACCAGCAGGCAACAAGTCAGCAGAAAATGCCATCAAAGAATTTCAGGTACGGGAAGCGTGCAGGTGCAGTGATTGCGAACACCAGAAGGCGGCCAACTCTCGAAAACCAAGCTCTTACGAGCAAAAGACACTCTTCTCGTTATCGTGGTGACCTTGGACACCCTGCTGAAGGTTATTCGACGACTGAAGGCAACGAGCACAACCCAACGCCGGCAGACGTTGAAGCCCTCATCACAGAACCGGAGGTGCCAGGAAGTGCCCTGTCATCATAATCTTCTGTGATGAGCGCAACAGGGTCGTGCGACGAAGACATTGCTATTGGAGGTTCCGCGACTACCTCAGTAAAGAACGGCAGTGCAAGTACTGGAATTCAAGGGCGGCGCATTGTTAGCCTTCAGTACCTGTTCAAGCCGCCTGGGAGGAAATGAAAAGAGCGGGCGCAGAAGAGGCAAGGCTGGCAAGAGAATGTGGCAACATTGACAGTAACGGTACACCCACGATAGCAGTCATCGCAGATGGTGCGTGGTCAAAGAGATCCTACGAGAACAAATATGAGGCTTCGTCAGGCGTGGTGAGTGTAAAAATTTATTTAATTGCCAAAGTGGTAGAAATGCTGCATTTTGTACTTGAAATATTTTACACTTGCTCCTTCGGCTAATTGAAGAGATATGGAAAAAGCCCGCGCTTTCATAACAAAGCACTGAAACTAGTTTCAGTGCTAGCGTCAACGAAGAGGGAGAGCGTGCAGTGATTAGAACTATGAATTAGTGAATAATATCTTGTGAAAAACAGAGTATTTCCATCACACTACGAGCAGGAAGAAAGACTATAGAATAAGCATGAAAGCGTGGCTATGTACCGCTGTGATCGAAAGGCATCAATTTGCCTAGAGGTAGTTACAAAGCAGCACTTGAGTCACAAGCATGACAATACCTAAATGTTCTAGCGATTAGCAGTGCAGCCAGTATGGCAGCTTCGTGAATAATATTGGTCTTACTCTTTCAGGCTGCCATCGTTGGTCACAGAACTGGAAAACTCCTGTACCTTGGCGCGAAAAGCAAGGTACGCGCAATGTGTCGTCGGACTCCACAAGGTGCCACCCCGAAATAGCATCAGTGCCACATGAACTGGCAGGGAAGCTCAACAGGCATGGAGCAAGCTATTGTTGTTGAAGGCTTCAAGAAAAGCGTTGAGCTACATGGCATCAAATATACAAAGCTTATAGCTGATAGTGATTCCAGCACTTACCGATCTTTCGTTGCAGCAGCACCGTATGGCAACCAGCGGGTTGAGAAGTTGAGTGCAGGAACCACCTACTTCGAAACTACGCAGCAAAAATAAGAGAGATCGCTCAGTAGAAGCGGCTGGAAAAAATTCCTCCTAAATTACAAACTCTATTCCCTAAGCAGCTGTGCGCCTACGGCATGGAGTTGCAACAGCAATAAAAGTTAGAAGCAGTGAAGATGCACCGTTTTCTGAAAAAATAGACCGTCTTGCTCAAGACATAAAGAACGGCCCAAATCATGTGTTTGGAGACCACGCCAACTGCGCTGATTACTTCTGTTCCGGAAGCAATGCAGGAGAAGAAAATATATTTCCTGCAGTAGTTCAGAAAGGCATCTTTGAAGAAATTTGTGTTGCCATGAGCAGAGTGGTTGCAAACACGGCGAGCCTAATAATGGACGTCGATAACAATGCTGCCGAGAATTACAATTCCGTTGTGGCAAAATTTGTAGGTGGAAAGAGGATAAACTATTCCTTGAAAGCATCTTACGAGACAAGGTCTTTTGCAGCCTCCTTATCGCTCAACTGCCGAGGAACATACCAGGAAAAAATCGCGCGCAGGATATCGGGACCCCGCAGCGGTGGCTCAGTGGTTATTGCGCTCGACTACTGATCCGGAGTTCCCGGGTTCGAACCCGACCGCGGCGGCTGCGTTTTTATGGAGGAAAAACGCTAAGGCGCCCGTGTGCTGTGCGATGTCAGCGCACGTTAAAGATCCCCAGGTGGTCGAAATTATTCCGGAGCCCTCCACTACGGAACCTATTATCCTTTCTTCTTTCACTATCTCCTTTATCCCTTCCCTTACGGCGCGGTTCAGGTGTCCAACGATATATGAGACAGATACTGCGCCATTTCCTTTCCCCAAAAAACCAATTATTATTATTATTATATCGGGAGGGTCGCTTGGAGGATGCACAGCATCATTTGCGAAGGCATTAATTTCTGGAGAGATTCGAAAGCGAAAGCTACCGAAAAAGAAGATATCAATCACTCCACGCTGCCAGCATCGAGAAAAAGAGCGACATATTGGTGCCGATGCTGATTACGGCGTACCAGACATGGAGCCTGATGCTTTTCAATCTGCTTCCGACAACTTCCTGAAATCGCTCTCGCTATCAGCAACCAACATCGAAGACCTGCAGCGAACAACGTCAAAGCAAAGTGGATCCACTGTGTGGAAAAAGGCGAAAAAGATTGACAGCATCATTATTTAAAGCTATTTGTAAAATGAAGTCAACGACGGGATGCGGGCGGACAGTTGGTGACATCCTGTACGAAGGAATAACTTCCGAAGCGATTCGGTATGGAAAGGACCACGAATGCTTAGCACTCAAGCAAATCGAGAATGAGTGCAACGTCGTGGTGAAGGAGTGCGGCCTGTTTGTTGACCAGGAGAGCCCCTTTCTTGGCGCTTCCCCGGACGGACTCATTGGGGAGGACGTTCTTTTGGAAGTCAAGTGTCCGTACTCAGTGAGGGACCTTACTCCACTTGAAGGAGTTCGCGCCAAAAAAAAAGCGTGCTGTGAGGAAAACAAGAACGGCAGATTGCAGCTGAAGACAAACAGTAATTACTGGTATTAAGTGCAAGGACAGTTGAATATTGTTCGCCGTAGGAAGTGATTGTTTATGTTGTGTACCAAAAAAAGGCATCAGCACTGCGGTGATATCCAGGAATCAATCGTTTTGGGAGGACGAGATGTTGCCGCGGCTCAAAAAATTTTATATGCACTGCTTGCTGCCTGAGCTCGTGGACCCAAGGAGGAGCCGTGGCGTTCCAATTCGTGAGCCTGATTACATTCTCGAAGCACAAAACACTCGGTCGCTCAAGCGACCATTGAAGGAAACGTCGAAAAACGACGATAACCAAGAAACCACCTAGGACACCCATTGCGACTACAGCGCGTATTTTCCTTCTTTCACTGTGTCCTGCGTGACACACACAAACTGCGTTCACTGTGGGGCTAACGCAAGCCATCGTGCGCTACAGTATAGATGCCGTCGGACGACGACTGTGTTTCATCCACAGATGAGCGGCCTCACGCAGCGCTTGAACAAAACCACTGCAGACAAGCTCGCCATGGTCGCCAACACTGAACCTGGGATGTCTTCCTTCCGTACGTCATGTTCGTCTACTACACCGCAGTTGAGATGACCAGTCATATATGACACATTTTAGGCTCATTTAAGGCGAAGAAGCAGCGACAACGCTTGATGCCATGCTGCCAAACGTCACCAGTGATGACAACCTTGACGTCACCGCCTGCTTGCAGCGTGCGGGAGCTCTACGAGTCGCTCGGCTTCGCATTACACACCAAGAGCGAACCTGCGCCCGACGCTAAAATCTCCGCCGTCGCCACGCACAATACAAGCCAAGTGACCGCGTTTGGGTGTAGACGCCTATTCTGCAGCAGCCCAATAAAGAGCTTGTTTCAGTACCACGTTAATCTGCTCGTCTGTTTTTTTATGGCATTTTCACCGCCTCGTGACAATATTTATCATAAATTGTAGTAGATTTACTTCATTTCACACCTCCTTCACTGCTTATAATTTCACAACGAAATAAGTCAAAGTTGGATAAAACTTAAAAGGGCGGGAAGCGAGTTCTTGGTTAGCCCTGTTTACATGAACCAATAACGTCTGGTTGAGTAGGGGGTCGGGCTGAGCGAGGTCCACCCAACTCGACCAGTGCGTGTTTAGATGAACTTGATTTTAGGGAGTCGAGACCGGTTCATCTGCAGCGACAACAAGCGTCCAGCGAGCAAGCAGCGGCAGCCTCCGAAATTGGGGCCACCATCGCTGTATAGGAGGCGCGACGGCGCACGTGATAAGCAAGTGATAACCAAAAGAGCAAACGACGCACTGGGTGTACAACTGTTGCCAGATTATCTTAAAGCGTTTGGCAACGCTGGTCAAACAGGTGTTTCCTCCCGACCCATGACTGTGTGATAGAATGTGTGGGTTTGAATGGGGAAGATAAGTACGTTCTCCACACTCAATCGCGGCTGACACGGTTCAAAGCCGCCCGGACCTCACCCCGTGATCGCGTACGCTACGGAGCGCTCGCCGACCACGGCGGGCCTTGCTCTGGGGGAGCAAAGGATCGACACATTGGCTGACGCAAACAGGCATTTATTGGTACAGCAACAATAACGCCAGCTAGCAACAAGATACGCTAATGAATCGAGGTCGTCCGACTCACCAGCAAGGTTCCGAGCGAATGTTCGCCCGCGCTAGGGCAAGGGATATATACTCCGAAGGCCGGACGGGACGAGTACGGGAGCCTGTCTCCCCGTCGCTTCCTCGCCCCGCCGGCGAAGAGCGGAGCCCCCGAGCGACGCGTCCGCTCAGGCCGACGATCCCAGCCGAAGCCCTCTCTCTCCCGCGCTCGGGCTTTGGCAGTCTCCGCGCAGCGATGCTGGCGCCCTCTCTTGCCAGTTAATGTAACTCACAAGGGAATGCGCTCAGCCTCGAAGTGAGACCGCCGCTGCACGGTGCCTCGCAGGAAAGCAAACTCAGGGGGCTGCAGGGCAAGTCCCCACATCCCCCCAACCTTAAATAGACCCACGCGCCTGAAGGTACATGCTATGGAGGAGTCTCCTGGTCTTCATGTCCTTGAGGCACGTCTTGCAACGGAGGTCACGCCGACAGCGTCCACGCAGACTTCCGCGGCATTCCGAAGGCGGCGTGAAGGTCTCCGCTGGGACGACTCGCATGGCCCGCGGACTACCATGTCCGCAGGCCCGCGATTCGAAGGCCGGTGGGAAAACTGCAGGCCAGGATCCTGCAGTAGTCGCCAGGGCAGCAGCAGCCGGAGGTGACTGCTGACTGGTCTCGCCACTGCTGCCCCGGATGGATGCGGCGAACAGGATACAGGCCGCTCCGTCGCAGCAGGTAGCAGCGAGACGATGTGCACCGGAGAGCTAGCCTGGGTGCCTCCACCGGATCTGCGAAATTGCTGAAACGCTCTCGGCGTGGCTTTAACATAGGTCACGGGAGGGGAAACGGCATCCGCAAGGGCCTCGTGACACAATGCCTAACTCGCTAGCAAAACGTGTCGGCGGCTGTGCAGACGCAAAGTTCAAGTGAACGAAGCCCTTTCTTGAGTTGAACGAGACTGGTCAGTTCGTGCGAGGTTACAAACAAACAAAAAAAACGGGCGGGCAGCAAAGTGCGCCCCCTCTCAACGACACGGTCCGGTGGTCGCGTCTCTTTTAACGTGGTGCAGGCAGCTCTGAAAAGCCTCAGTCCTAACGACCACTCCGACAACGACCGTGACCACAACAAAGACCCGAAACGGGTTATGTGCGCGCAGCCGCGAGGAGACGTCAGCTTTGTTGGGTGGTCCTACCCCGCTCACTGCACAAAGCAGCTTCTGAGCGGTCGGCGCCCACCATATCGGGCGGTGTCGGAGCGCCTGGTGCCGAGCTGCAATACCAGCGAGCTTGTAGCGGCACCCGTGGCCCCAGGCCACCCGGCTCCCGGAGCCGCGACTCCCAGAGTCGAAAAAGAGACAGTTGAGACAATATGTACAGAAACTCGGACCACCCACGCGGCTTCCGTACTCACTCGCTTCGGGCTCGGCGACTCCGCGGGCGCTAGGCCTCGCGCTCCCTCGATGCGGACCAAGTGATTTTCACGAAGAAACTCCAGAGAAAATGTGCTGAGCATGTCGAAAAGTTCAAACATGCTGCAGCGCAATACACCTCGCACTCAAGAAAGCACGCCGCAGGTCCTAGCGATCAAAATTCACTCTAGGCCTAGCACTTGTCAAGTCCGGACAAACAGCGTTCCTCGAACCGAACCGACAGTCGTCCAATGTTCCAAGAGCAGGCCCCAAGTTGCGCTGCCAGATGTGGGTTTGAATGGGAAAGATAAGTACGTTCTCCCCACTAAATCGCGGCTGACACGGTTCAAAGCCGCTCGGACCCCACCCCGTGATCGCGTACGCTATGGAGCGCTAGCCGACCACGGCGGGCATTGCTCTGGGGGAACAAAGGAACGACACATTGGCTGACACAAACAGGCATTTATTGCTACAGCAACAATAACGCCAGCTAGCAATAAGGTACGCTAATGAATCGAGGTCGTCCGACTCACCAGCAAGGTTCCGAGCGAATGTTCGCCCGCGCTGGGGCAAGAGATATATACTCCGAAAGCCGGGCGGGACGAGTACGGCAGCCTGTCTCCCCCGTCGCTTCCTAGCCCCGCCGGCGAAGAGCGGAGCCCCCGAGCGACGCGTCCGCTCAGGCCAACGATCCCAGCCGAAGCCCCTCTCTCTCCCGCGCGCGGGCTTTGGCAGTTTCCGCGCAGCGATGCTGGCGCCCTCTCTTGCCAGTTAATGTAACTCACAAGGAAATGCGCTCAGCCTCGAAGTGAGACCGCCGCTGCACGGTGCCTCGCGGGAAAGCACTCAGGGGGCTGCAGGGCAAGTACCCACAAATGGTGCAGGTGCGGCCCTTTGTCCAATTCCTCAATGGCGCGAGCCGTCTTACTAACCCCCGTCGATCGCATTGTCATGGTAGGGAACGCTG
>JARKHS020010303.1:55000-88884 GCA_030143305.2 Amblyomma americanum | reverse complement strand
ACCTGGTGAACGGCACGAATCCAAAGAAGCTTTTTTTCGCGTGTATTTCCTGCGAGTGGTGATATGGTGATATGTGCAGCCTTTGTCAAGAGTATACAACCCAAGGGGTCTGCTTCTGAGCCCTGCTGCGCAGCTCCACTTGTATACTCGTGGACCCTAAACTCACTAATGGGAGGAACTCAAGTCCTCAACCCTCCCAAGCTTACGACTGTCAGATGTGATTAAGAGCCGTGGTACACGGCTTGGAAGCAAACTCCTTGGGCTGTATATTTTTGATAAAGACTGTACCCTACACAGTATAGGAACACATGCCCGTGGTGCGGGGCAACCCCCACGCTTTACCATATAACCTGGCAGTGTAAGCGAAACTACACGTTCCACCAACACAAAACCACGAGTGCGGAGCAGTGGGAGAGCCGGCTCACCAGCTGCGAGCTCGCCGCCGAAAGGGCAATGGTGCAACACACAAGCGAAGCAGCGCTACTCAGTGGAGCCCTGGACTAGGGGCCCAACCCTGCTTTGAAGGTCAAGAGTCTGCAGCGATGCAGACGAAGACCGAACGCTAAACCCTCAATGGACCCAAATAAAGTTTTTCTCTCTTTCTCTCTTAGTGAAAGTGCAACGTGGCACCCGACTGCTCAGTATTGTGCCCCGAGCCATAAAGAAGCGGGGTATAGGTGCGTGTGGGCTACGAGCTTAGACCTCGTGGAAAAAAAAAATACCTCGAAAGCTCACTGTGGTGCCTTCCTTTTCGTCACGTCTTCCATTCCGAGAAGTCGCGATATTTCATGCCTAATCCGCCTCCTTATTACGCGCATGGCACATGTTCCGCACATCTTCAGACCTCAGGTGCCACGTGGAAATTAGAAGAAGGCACGTGGCCGATAAACAAGCACCTGTGTCGACTATCTTGCTCTCCTAAGTCTCAGCATTACTAGGAGTTGTAAGAGAACGAGGAGTAAGTAGCAGTGGTACGGGCTATAGTAGCAGCAGAAGCGGGATGGCAGTGGTATCAGTAAGCAGTGTCTGAAGACCTGTGTCCATTCTCTTTTGCTATTAGTCACGGTAGTAGTAGCTGGAAAAGCATTAGCGATAGGAGTAATGGCATCAGCAGTAGTTATAGTGATGCGAGCAGCAGTAGCTCCATTAGCTGTATCGCATGCGGGAGGTGCGGGGCTCGATCCCCAGTGCCGCCGGACACCCACCGGTGATGAAATGGGTACAAGCTTTCCCCTGGCCTGGTGCTCGGCATAATCAGGGTGAAATGCTCGAGAAATGGGTCTTTGAGCCCACCTTGAGCAAACAAAAATATCTTGCGCCATGGCGCTATTTGACCTCAGATGCTCTTGATCCATAAAAATTCATCAACATCATCATCACCATTAGCTAGCAGTCATAGCAGTATAGCAGTCATGGCAGAAATGTAGAAAGTTGTAGTAGTGAGAGTAGTAGCAGTATTAAACCTTAGTAATGATATCAGCCGCCAGTAGCACGGAACGGTAATCGGCGAGGGAGGTGGTCTGTCGCTGTTTTCGAGGCCCATATGAGGTCTCTCAGCTCGATATCAGCCTAATCCACATGTGGGTCGTCAAAAAAAAAAAAAATCACTCACTCATCCATTCACTCTCTTGGAGTGATCCAGGCTTAACTGCTTTGTCTCTCGGCATCGTGTACTAATGTCGGACAATATTACTTGACGATGAGTCAAATAATAATAATAATTGTTTTTTGGGGAAAGGAAATGGCGCAGTATCTGTCTCATATATCTTTGGACACCTGAACCGCGCCGTAAGGGAAGGGATATAGGAGGGAGGGAAAGAAGAAAGGAAGAATAGGTGCCGTAGTGGAGGGCTCCGGAATAATTTCGACCACCTGGGGATCTTTAACGTGCACTGACATCGCACAGCACACGGGCGCCTTAGCGTTTTTCCTCCATAAAAACGCAGCCGCTGCGGTCGGGTTCGAACCCGGGAACTCCGGATCAGTAGTCGAGCGCCCTAACCACTGAGCCACCGCGGCGGAACTTTATGAGTCAAACCTCAAAATGCCATTTCTGCTGCTGAAACGCTCGGTCTGTACCCGAAGAAACACACACAAGATACAGGTTTGAAGATGATTGCGAAACAACGTAGGAGCGCAGAAGCACTTTTTTTTTCTGAAAAATGTGGCGTCTCGCGTGCTAAAGACTTTAGCACCTTTTCGAAGCAATTGCGTCCTCGATGTAGAAGTGGATACCACGTGCATCCTTTCACCCCAGTGAACTTATCAAGTACGAAGTAAACCGTATGCGACTGCGCGCGATATCTCCAGCAGCACATGCAGTCGGATAAGTTTCTTCGCTATCTGTATGCCGTGCCTTCCAGCTGCCTCGGCGCAAGATCTGTGTAGCTTCAAAGGCCAAGTTATCAGCCCTCTGAGGGCAAGTACGATTCACTTTATATATAAGTGCTTGTGTGGGGGTGTTGAGGGCGGCGGTGGGGGAGAGGGGGGGAATTTTGTGTTCTTGCTGACACCAGACGATTATTGCGCTGAAAGGGCCACTTGGCGCGCTGTTGAACTCATTTCGATAGCCGCCGTGGTGCCTCGCTGGTTATGCTGCATGGCTGCTGGCCCGACAGACGCGGCTTCGATGCCGGCCGCGGCGGTCGACTTTCGATGGAGGCGAAATGCTAGACGCCCGTGTACTGTGAGATGTCAGTGCACGTTAAAGAACATCAGCGGGTCTAAATTAATCAGAGCCCTCCACTACGGCGTCCCTCATAGCGTGAGTCTCTTTGGGACGTTAAACCCCCACGAACCAAACCTAATATATTTCGTATGGCGAACTGCAACGACATTGTGGTGGCATCCGTGCTGCACAGAACAACGCCTAACGAACAATGTTCATCATCTTAACAAAAGAGAGTATACACGGTGCAGTAAGCCCTCTATCCACAAGCACGACAACCTTGGAAAAGTTCTATAGTCAGATAAAACTATAGAGCAAAGCGGATTTTTCCTGTCAAAGGACCCCCTTCCATCATCCTATGGGGTCGACCGATTCTCACTCAAGGATCGTCGTGACAATGCTGGGAGAGGACTATCCCCGAGCATGGAAGGAGGGTCCTATCCCCTTTCGTCGGCCACTCCCTGCATTATCGTGCTAGCAGGCGCATAGTTACGAGGAGCATAGAGGATTTTTTTTAAATTTGTAGTTTTTATCAATGGGATATCAATAAAAACAGAAGAAAAAAACAACCACAGGCCGTTGCAGTACACATAAATACCCCCAAAAGCAAATTGGACAGCCGTCGCCGTAGATCAGTTAGTAGAGCACGTCAGACACGAAATTCAGAGGTCGTGGCTTCGGATTCAACCGCGACACGTGGTTGTTTCTTTCTGTTTTTTTTTAAATATACAATTGATGGAAAACTACAAAATAAAAAGGCATCCCCCATGCTCCTTGGTTTCCGTCAGGTATGCCATATCGAGCACCTCTTTTCTCTACACTGTACACATTGGCAGCATAGCCCTCTTTCGTCGAAAAATTCATGGTATGCGTGCGCGTGCGTGTGCATGTGTGTGCGTGTAGATGCGTTGTGCGCGTGCAATCTAACGCATGTGTGCGTTAGATTGTTGCCACAAGACAAAGAGGCCTTATACCTAAACGCGAAGTGGTCCACGCGTCGAATGATGAAGTCCAAAACGAGCTTTTCATGTATAAAAAGAGACCACGTTGCTCCCAAGCGCTCGACTCGGGTTGGCCTCACTGCAGGCAAATCAGGTGGTGTACGCCCACGTCTATGCCGCTGCAAGGACACAGATGGCTTTCAGGGCGGTTAAACTAGCGTCGGAAGTAAGGGTAGTATCGAGGGATCGCCGCAGTTAAGGCGACCACAGCTGAAATACTCCGAAACGCGACCTCCTCTGCCCTTGTAATAGCTCACACGGAAGGATTAGATACAGCAAATACACGCGGCGCTCTACAGGGTTGATGTCTCATCAGAAGGAGGTTGACATCATCCGGACTCAGGGGTTCAAAATGTGACGAGGTGAGTGACATGTCGCTGAATTTGCCTGGTTTTGTGAACTAAGAAGATCACGTGAAACCCACTTGACTTGGATGGATTGCGTGTGAGCCGCGAAGCGATGAATGTTTAGCAAAACCTCCGTCGGCGAGTGACGCATCAAAGTAGAGTGCGCATCGTTAAAGGCGCCTGTGCGGATCGCGATCGGTCCGGGGAAGTAGGGAACCATGGCTACAGAAGAAACTATAGCGGCTCGCACATAGCAAGCCGATTATCTCTCTCATCTAGGTAGGCGTCGTGTTAGAGGCTGAATACGATAGGATAGTGAATCGCAGTTAATTCTTGTGGCGGTGCCCCCCGGCTGCTGACATCGACATGGAGAAAAAATGGAGCCAGGAGGGAAAACGTTACTCGAAAATGAGTGGGCGAACCAAGACACAGCGTGATTTCACTTTTGCTACGAAGGTTCGTGGGCGTCGTGTCACCGCCGGTACAGACCAATGACATCTGTGTCATCCTCACCCCATGATCGTACCTATTTTACCGGTAGGCCGTGTGGTTAGACAGGAGAGCACGACGACCCCGTCGGAGGAAGCGCCATAAGCCCCCCCCCCCCCCCCCCCCACCCCTGCAGTTGGAGCTTCTAAGTGACCGAGCACCTGCAGGGCTGTCGGTGTAGGATATCTGTACCATTTGTGCAGGTGGGTTCCCGTCGGGTGCACCCAGATGGTGTGCCCTCCCACAGGTCTGGCCGGTTGGTCTGAGACTTGTGGGCCTCCTGTGGTGTAGGCTTGAACGGGTTCCGAGCGTTGCGGCCCCACACAAAAGGTCGGGCGCCAGACCGGGCGCTTGCTTGCGCTTATTTTGCCGGTAGGTATCCGGCGACACTCATAGAAGGTTTTTCCCATGGCTGTGGCGGACGCTCCACGATGATGGCGTTAATTGGGAAGTGGCGCCCAGTGTCCCCTTTTGTAACGGTGCTCAGAGCCACTATAGGCTCCTTTCCGAGACGTGACCCTTCAGTAGGCTGAGCACCAAGCCAGGGACGTCTCAAAGCCACTAGAAAAACCGGTGGGTACACGGCGGCACTGGGTGATCGAGCCCAGCACCTTCAGAATGCGAGGCGATTGGTCTACCACAAGGTTACCACTTGGGCGGCCTCCTTCCAGGCCTATGCAATAAAGGAAAAAAAAAGCTTTAGTGGGCTTGTGGTAGAGCATCCGCCTCGCATTCGGAAGGCGCTGGGTACCCACCCGGGGATACAATGGGTACAAGCGTTCCCCTGGCCTGGAGGTAGGTTTTTTTGGGTGAATGCTTGTTATTAAAAAGGGGGGGGGGGGGCACAATGGGCTATACCGCACAAGACGGATTCCGGTCTCTCGCGGATTTCAAGCATTTCACCCCAGAACAGGTATAGCGTCAGGCAGGGGGAAATTGTGTGCCCATTAGAAAATCAGTAAGTACCCGACCGCACTAGGGATCGAACCCAGCACCTCCCGAACGCGAAGCGGGTGCTCTACCACAAGACCGCTGCTTCAGACCGTGGAAATAGGCAACTTTTATCCGACATTTTCACTGCCTAGGCATTACAGGTTTCGAGACAACTACCTCCCCTATGCCCACCTGTTCCATCCACGCAGCTGGTTAAGTGGAAGCACTTGGCCGCAGAAATAAAAGTGGGGCCTGGTTCGCGTGTAGATAATGAAAAAACGGGGTCAGGAACCTAGTTCCCATCGCTCTTATCTTTTGATAGGAGCAGGGGATGCTCGTATAGAGAGGTTATACGACACACCCGTGCTTGGGGCGCGCGTTATCGAATCGCGTTAACGGCGCCTGTCTGCGCCCTGTCGCGCTCTACGCAGAAACGCATACTCGTGTCTGGATAACGACTAACAACCTCACATAAAAAAGGCATGTGCAGGAGGGGGGCTGTTTCATGCGGCATACCGAGACACCTGTACGCCACTGTGCATATGTAAGTTCTGCGTATACGCTGCAAAAGTTTACACACCCAAGCGCAGGAAAAGAAAAAAAAGAGCTGATGCCTCAGCGCTATTGCTGACCATGTAACAGTGAGCACGGCCGCTGACGACATCGCTTGGAAAGGTGAACTGAAAAATCGGCATCGCCATTTTTGCACTCCACCTCTGCAAGGTAACTAACGGTAGCGGATTAAACCGACGCCACGCAGCCGCGAGGGGTAGGCCGCCTAGAGTTTGCTGTGACATGTAACACGACAGTAATATTTATGCGTGTCCATGAGCAAGAGGCCAATGTCGCCACCTCGATGCTGCGCCGTATACATGCGCAACATACACCAAGGTTGACACTGAGGAAGCTGTCATCGACACAGATGTAGTGGAATAATAGAAGGGCGTGCTATCGGGCTAGCTGTTATTGTTTGAGCTAAAGAAATGAGTACAAACATAGAGACAAACGACAAGAGAGGAGGCACATACGACGATTAACAAGCGGTTAACAATTGTGGAATATGTCGACGGCGACAAGGAGTCCACCGATCTTCGTCGTCGCAACTCAAATCATGATGTGTCCTTCCTTAATTGCCTCATTGTTTTTTTTTATCTGAGTCCTCGAGGACGACGGTAAGATATCAGCAGAGCCAGAGATGTTGCGGTTATGAGCGCTGTTATTATAACCGACTACTTACTACCAAGTCTGGGCGACAGCCTTTTGATGTGGACAGGTGCGGGTAAGGTAGTCGGAAATGAAGTGTCCTGCATGGTAAAGGAGTCTTGGGAGGTGTGGTCTGGTTGTTGCGTGCCAGACATATGTCTTCAAGGGGTGAATTAGACACCAAATTATGAACCGATAGCTGCATGAACCTTTTGCCCAGTGCGCGGAGTCATCGTTGTCAGCGTCATTACTAAATATGGAGACATTAGTAAACAAGGATAATCGCCTCCGAAAGGCAAAAAATAACCGAATTTCTTCTCCCATGTAATTTCAATCATTCTCCGAAGGACAAATAATTAACAACTGAATTTCTTCTCTCATGTAATTTCGATCTGTTTAAGCAGGCGAACGGCGGTTGGAACGCCACAAGCAGGTTTGAGATCATGAGAGGCATACAGAAACTGCGATTTGATGCATCTGTTTGTTCACTCGTTATTATGCCCGCTATCGGGAAGGGCTATAGTGCTGGGGTTTTAGCAAATTATAACGAAAAAGCAGGGATTAAATTGCAGTTTCGCGTGCTTCACGCGGTCCAAAACTTAATAGCGTCACCGTGCGGCTGCTGATACCGAAACTACATGGAATAAGAAATTGACACATTAATTATTGACCCGGCGTAGGCCACGGCAAGATCAGTTTTTACTATCGTTTCACCCATAACTGCAAATAAAAATCCGCAAACGAAACATTTGGTCTCTCTACCCGTTTCAACGACGCTGTGTTGAGGTGCGGTTATTGCTCAGGTGGCGGTGACCGCTAAAGCTGGCTAAGATGACTTCTGCTCGGGACCTGACATCTGATAAAGAGGTCTTCAGCTGTTCGGAGCAGCAAGCGTAGGCAGTGTCCGTGTCGTGTTTCTCTTCGTACAGCTGCAGGCGAGTTACGCGGGCCGAATCAATGGTGTTGATGGAGATAGTAGAAGTAGAAGTGATAGTAGCTGCAGGAGCGAATGGAACGGCAAGAGTTTATTTGCATAGCGGAAAACGCTGCGTGGGAGTTTGCCGTCTTTTTTTTTCGAACATCTTCCTGTTTCCCCCTCCATGCTCCCACCGGCAAAAAAAGAAATAAAAACGAATTCAGGAACTGCATTGAATTCTCTGTTGAAATGTAAACAAGGACTCCGAGCAATATGCGCGTTTTTGTGTTTATTTTGGCCCGTTCTTGTATTTTTTTTTTGTACCACAGGAAGGGCACGCATGTGCATCGCGCGCAGATGTCGAGATCCACCGCATGACATTCCCGCACACCGTTTATGCGAGGCTGTTAACCCTTATCTCTCCGCAAGTGTTCGTATCTGCGCCTCGCGAAGAAGGGTATACCCATGCAGGTGTACCATGCAGTCCTGCATATTCTTTAACGCGCGTGCCTTCCATGTGCACACATATATGCTTGCCCGAAGGACTGCACGGACAACGAAAGATGTGACATTTCTAACCCCCATCCCTCACAAAAAAAAAAGTTTGCTTTTCACAGTTTAGCGAAAGTTTCGTACGCGAGCTTTAATCAAAATGCATTTCTCATGTCTCCGCGTTCCCATGACCGCACACAAGTATCGCGGATGTAGGTTGAAAAGTTTCTCTGTGACTGTTCTCAATGCCCTGTGCTAGGGGTTCCGTACGCTTTTTGAGAAACATGCAGCAACGTCAAGACGCGCAAATTTAATTGAACACATGCGTGGCAGGATGCATATTTAAATCCAAATTACAAATAATCTTGTGGTGAAGCACAAAAAATCTTGTAAGTTATTTAGCAGCAGAGAGCGAGAAGACGATTTAGACGAGACAACCAGTTTTGGAAAGCTGCACAGAGCGCCCTTAGCGCTACGTTATTCTTGAAAAGGCTACTTCGAGGGAGCACAGTTGAGCATTCTCTGCATATGAACGGCACTTATGCTGCAGAACGGATGCATTTTGTTCAAATGCCACGAAACAAGGCGGTGCATATTATGATACAGAGTACAAATATTCGACGAAAGTTCGTCTGGTCAGGCATGATATTGAATAAGTTGAAGGTCATTGACCATGTCAAAAGTTTACAATTCGACGTTTCCCAACCGTACGGGTTCTTTGTTCACTGAGGTGGCCAATGTTCAGTAGTCCTTTAAGTATCTAGTACGGGACGTAATGAGCTAAAGTAGATTGCTGGCAGATTTCAATTTGTCCTATTCATAGCGTTAGTAGTCGCCTGAATGATTAAAGATTGCAGTAGCAGCTTTGATGACACGTTTTTCTTTTTAGCTGTGACAGCGTTCGACGCTTGATTGCCATTTCCAACGTCATGTATGTGCTATTGCAACCGTCTCGGAAACTTGCCGGTTTTGCCGATGTAAACATCGTTGCAGTCAGCGCATGAAATTCTGTATACATGTCGTTGGGCAAGCGATCGTTCACGTTTATTAACTTGCTTCGAGCCTTGCATGCATGTGCGACACGTAGATTATACTTTGAAAATACGCACGCTCCGAGAACATGCAGAACTGCTGCTCGGGTTTTGAATGTACGCTTATCCGGTTCCGGTGCTCAAACACACTTGTCGGCTGGGCTTCGCGGGTCTAACGAGGATATAACAGTAACATCATACTATGCGCTCATATATTTGACTGGAACATTTTGTGGAAGAACCACGCGAAAGCCCCTAAAGGTCTGATATGGACTGCGTAAATAGAACCGTCCACCTGGCTTCTCAAAGAGCCACCTGTTAACCCACGTCTGCGTGTGGTTCAGCAGTCTAAGGTCGCGCTTATTCTATTATCGATTATCTTATAAATACCTTGTAAGCAACTTTCCATAGCGCAGTGAACTGAGGAAATGAAAAACGGTAGGTTTAACATTAAGAGACAGGAAGACAGTCGAGTGTTGGGTAGCAAATGCGGGAAATGGAATCCTATAGTCTAAATTAAGAAGAAGAATTGGTCATGGGCAAAGCATGTATTGCGAAGGCAAGATCACCGGAGGCTCTTTAAGGTAAGTACTATTAAGTAGATTTATTAAAATAATAATAAAAAGGAAGGAGAACATTTTGGCTAGCCCCGACATCTGCCATCAGTACTGAAGCACCTGAGCTGGGGCAGCGGAAATAAAGGATAGCAGGCAGAATTGAGAAATCAAATTAAAGAAATGAGGGGACAGGAAGAAAGGATAGGGGGAGAGGTAATATATACAAACTGCTTACATAGTAAGAAATGTGTCCAGGTTGCGCGAGTGATTAGTTCTTGGTAGAGATATATAAAAACACGCGCACATCACTATGTTGACTACAACTGGAGTGGGGCGTCCAGTTGTTAATCGTCCAAGGTAGAACTCGCGGAGCGTTCGGTCACTGCGTGTAACTACCTGTCGGAGAACAGACGGGACGTCAAGCCCGTCTGTTCGAGGAACGCACAGAGGCTCACCAAGGTTCGCTCACGTGTGCGCGCACTGCCCAGCGGCCACAATAGCGCCATGAGGCGCCCTAGGACGCAAGCATATCGCGTCGAGCATCGACGAACGCGACACAACGAAGGAGCAGGTGCTCCAGTGTTTCCACTGCACCGCATATCCGCCACACACATCACTCGTCGCGATTCCGTGACACTCCCGTCGTTCCCCGGGCCACACGCAGCCAATGCGCGCGCGGAGGATCATTGCACGTTGTGACCGCGTAAGTGCGCGGCAGCCGGTGATGCTGTCGATGCGCTCACCACCTGCGATGCGTGGGTCGAGGTGCTGGTTCCGGAGATGGTAAAAACCGTTAAGGTAAACACAGTGGATTCGGAGAGAGGGAAATAGTAGCAGGAGCCGGCAGAAAGTCTAGTGGACTGATGAGATCGGGTATTTTTCGGGGAAGTCAAATAATAATTAAATAGGAAAATAAAGTAGAAGAGATCATGAAATTGAATGAAAGAAAAACACTGAGAAATTGGCAAGGGAATCTGCCAGTAGCTGCTATGTAATCGTCTTAAGGCCTTAATTAGATCTTATTTCATCGGCAGAAGGAAGTAATGATGTTACAGGAGAAAGCACCTTTGCGGTGCTTGCAAATACTTTCAATTGTTTCAGTGTTCTCGCTGTGACAAGGGCGCATCATACAGTCCAAACACGTGATGTGCCACCAAATATTGAAATAGGAAAATTTGGACGAATGGCCGAAGCAGGCAAGAAAGAGGAAATCGAGTTCGAGGCGGAGGAGGGTGTAAAGATCCATCCTTTTCTCAAGCGGCAATTACCCTAGTGCAACAGCATACACAAACATAATCGGCACGCATACTGACCTTCCAGCATTTTCTGAGGTTTGATATCGACATGCCTATAAGATAAGTTTTTCTCAGCAGAAAATCTTACAGCCGCAGCTGTGCAGAGTGCATTGTCCACAATAGATGCGGTTGGCGTCGTGTGTTGTAACCGAAGACACTCGCGTTTTTCTCGTGTCTGGTGAAGATCATGGGGATGCTAGAAGCTTCAAGCGAGCTGGAAGCGGGAAATCACAACCATGCACCCAATCTAGCCTTGTGACAGAGGTGAGTATGCGGCCGACTAGCGACTGAAGTTTGGCCGTGGATTGAGTGCTTAAAAGAGTGTTGTCTGTTTAGTTGCGTGATCTGGCTCGCTTTAGGCCAATAGTCCCTGATATGGAGGCTCTCGTGTTGGGTTGGTATGTGGAGTCCTGTCTGGTCAATTTATCCGAATAGTTTTGTGGGGTGCCCAGCAGGATGCCTGGTGTGACCATGCGGTTCTGAGCATGAGAGCTCTAAACAATGTTCAGGTGCGCGCAGAAGTAAATGGAGCACAGTGCGACTTTCTAAAGCTTATGCCTTACGTGGTGGATGTAGCGTGGCATATCACGCGCAAGCTGCTAGTGATAACTGCTGTGGTTGTTTGTGGTCACACAATGCTGTCAGTTTCACGCCAGGGCAGGCAGGGTTACACTTACGACAAAGTAATGTACTGAGTTTGCTTTTGTTCGCGCCTGTACCGTATGAAGTTGTTATGCAGATAGGCCCGGCAGTGGCAGCTCTTGTTGGAGAGGTTGGTAGCTGTGCCTCGTCACAACTCTCCTTGTCACCTTTTCGTAATGGAAGAATTAAGGCAGGAAGTGTACTAGGTTTTTTATATGTATACCGAACTTTTATGTCACTACAACTACACAAGTACCGTCATATCTCCCGTGAGCCCCCGCGACTCAGTTCGGTCGTCGTTGAGCACCGCGCCGCCTTTCCTCCCTGAGAGCTTCCACGAGCTTCCTGCGTTCCTCGGGCGTGGCATCTGCTAGCAGGATCTGCACAGACCTAGGCAGCGTTTTGAGCAGCTCCGCGTCCCGGTCCAGCCTTCGGGGCGTTACAGTCTCCAACATGATAATGCTTCTCCCAGGGGGCCTCGGCGCGCACTGCTGCTTGGTTGTCTCGGTGAACTGGTTACCCGTTAGCGGCATTCTGGCCGGGTGGCCCATGCGGCCGCACTTCAGGCCTCCCTCGCAACTGGGCGCGCAGTGGCCGGCCAGGAAGGCCTCGTAGCTGTCGCAGAGACGCGTAGGAAACTCGCAGGTCCGCACCGAGTCGGCGTAGAACTCGGTCGCCTTGGAGTGAGAGCACGCTGAGCAAATGAACAGGTGTTTTAGAACAATTCGCACACAGTTCCAGATGAAGCACGGCTATACGGAACTAATAGGACAGAATTGCAAGAAGAAAGAATTGCTTGTGATTCAGGTCGATGTGTCAAATAAGGTCTACAACGTTATATACAATAACTGCCCACTCACAATCCATATTTTTACTATGCCTACCAGTAACACGAGGAATGCAAGCCATTTAAACTTCAATCTCCCTTTAGCACGCAACCTTTATGGTCAGACATTGCTGCAATTCTACGGTGCTAAAATTTGGAATGGCATCCGGCCCGCTTCAGCTAGCAAATCTGACCTCTGTAAAAAGATTTTTTCTTAGTTATAAGTAGTAGTTACAAGCCATATTTCTTATTTGGTTTGTTTTCTCTTTTCGTGTTAAGACTGACATGCTTTTGCACTGTTTCAATTTCTAGTCTATTACTGTGCTGCCATGCGTGCGTGACTATGGGCCAAACTAGCTCTGCCTAAGGGCCCATCAAAATTTCATGAATGATTTATGTGTTCAATAAAGCAAAAAATCAATGAATCAATCAATCAATCAATAAAAAGTTACGTTTCCTTCGTTATACCCGTTATTTCCTTATAAAGGCTGTTTCGTTACAATGGATATCAGCGCAATGTAGAATGCGTAACCGCAGACAGCACGTACAGCTGAAGCGCCAGCATCCGGGTTGCTGTTGGCCGCCATTGGGGTAGAAGTCCACGTGGCCGCAACTGGAGGCCATGCCCAACCGTCCCTGGACTACGTCCGTCCAACCGCTGCCTACGCTAGTGTGCAGCACGTCTACGAAGTCGGCGTCGTGTTCTCTCAGGTGCACGCCGTTGGACTCGAACAGTGGGCCCGCCGGGTCCAGACCTGTGCGTCGGTAGATGCACGTCTGACGCCACATCTGTCTGCGTCTGTATGACCAACGGCATGGTCAAAGACCCTTATCTCAAGTATTTCACTGCGGAGAAATCCGAGCACCAGGCTGAGGGAAAGCTCGTGCCCGTTATAGAACAGGTGGGTAACGGGGACCACTGGAAACCGAACCGAGCACCTCGCTTACGCGAGGCGCATACTCACATCAATAGGCCTGCAACGCATGGCGTTGAGACCACACATAGCTTCCTCAGTGCATGTCTCAGGAGGTTACGGTAAGTGTATTAGATCAACTTAACACGCATCTTTTCACCGTGGTGCTGGTCTCTAACACGGGAGCCCCATGACGGCAGTACAACTCATTTACAAGTGGTTTGCACCGACGCTGTGGTGGCGGCCATTTTGTTCACCAAGAGTACGGTGGAACGTTACGCATGTGTCTGGCATGTTCGCCCACAAGAGTTATCTTGGGCTTTGCAAGGCTGGCGTAGATAAATGAATAACTAGACGTTTTCAGTCTATATCGCAGTAGCAAGCAGTGGTCGCTAGTAAGCGGAACCGCTAACATGCATTTTTTCAAAATGATTATGGCACTTTTCTTGTCGCCCTGGTTAAACCATTCTCTCGTCCTTCTTCATCAGTACTGGACCTTTTTATAGTTATTTCTGCTGTCCGAAAACTGAATACGCCTTGGCTATCTTAGAATCCTAAAGCACATCAAATTTCTGTGGTGGCTCGCTTACTGCTTGCTGGGCGGCCGACACTACTTGTGAACATACTCTGAAGTTTGTTCCAACGTTTAGATAAAACCCCAAGGAGGAATATATTTACAAATCCACTGCACCCTGGGAATTCCTAGAAAAATTGGGCCAATATCGTTACCACTACAAGTTGTTGATCAAGTCATTCGCGCCCTACCATCTGTTAGTTGTCCTGGTCAGCTGAGTTGGTGGAGCGACTGCCCAGGACAGGTCGTGGTCCCGGGCTCAAACCCCTGACCGGGACGAATTTTCCTTCAACTGCGAAGTTTCTGTGAAAGCGGTATTGCGTTGTTTTGCAGCCGTATGGTTGTGCTTGGGTGGATGCTAATGAGTACTTTCTCTCTCAAGTTACTCTCTTCTGAATACAGCTGCAGCGCATGTGTGTAGCGTCAGATTTCTGCGGTAGCGTTTCCTGACAAACTCAGCCTCAGCCTCAAAAAATAATTCTGGACTGCTAAAGCTGTATAGTGCCCAGTTCTTTTCGTGCTTGCCGGCACGTTAAGCGTGCCTGCAAGCACATTAACGGTAAGCACGTTAAGCCAGCCAAAGGCACCCCTTCGATTATAACAACATAAAACGCTGCAAGTTTCGTGCCGCATTTCGTATGATTTTAGTGCAATGATCCCAGTCATCAACATGATCGCCTTCACTTGCTGGACAAGGAGTATAACCTGATATATTCCCAGCAGCCCTGACCTGCTTGCCTGCAGCGCCAGCCCTGGCGGCTGTAAAATTGCTTCAAACATGCATTGCGACCCATCCAAAGCAGTGGAGCACTCCCGTTTTGTTAAATACTATTCGATGAAGCAGACAACACTGCAAGATTAAAAGAGGGTGTTTATCGTTATCTTTTTTAGTGCTTTTTTCATTTTGTTTCGAATTCACTTCACATGGACTCCATAGCTGTTCAATTTTCTTTGTTTGCTCACCTCGGTGAAAAGTATTCGTTGAAAAAGTCACGACGGAAGCAAGCCTGTGTAGTCTGTCTAATGCGGAAAAATTAAGACATAATTGCGCCCATAGTGGGTGCAGCCCAATAGGATGAGGTGTGACAAGGGCGAATACATCTCACGTGTCTGGCAGTCGCAGTGCTAGTTTTCTCACCTACGTGATTTGCTGCTTTTAAGAAGCGAACCTCACACCTGGCGTGGGATCTTAATCCTCAAGTCACATGCGCGGCATCTTATATAGAATCGCTGCACGTATTACAAAAAAAAAACAGTGGCACCCAATTCTTTGAGACCACCTTTTCCGACATGCTTAAAAAAAAGGCTCGTTTTTCTAGCTAGATGTAATTCTTTCATAGAATTGGATCACCTGCAGCAATCTGTAACTTCTCCGATCTGCACACCGTAAAAGCTTCTGTACTGGCGGGGTAATGGAACAGCGATACGCAAGAAGTGAGCATTACGAATTTTGCGCCCATCCTTGTGACGTCCTCTTGCTTCGACGTGAATGAAAACAATAAATTGGGGGACTTTTAATTTCATTACGTGTGTGGCGCGATAGCATAGCGTCACACGGCGCCTGAGCGCGACGAACTTCCGGTGTGGTGACTCCACCTCCTGGTAAATGACGTCATTTCCAAGTTAGCTGGCGTCATTTGTGGGTCGATTACGTCACGTACACAGTTGCCACACACATGGCACCCCCATATACCAAAACGTCACTACATACTGCCTGCTCCGGTGTGACATTACGGCGCCAACGCAAAACGCTCCGACGAGCTCCTTACGCTGTCGCCTAAAAGCTACCAGGACCTCATCGCGGTGGTAGCTTGAACGGCCATGCAGTGAATGGGGCCTCAGAGGCATCTACAGTGTGTGCTATAATCTCAAACTCCATTGGACGAGCGACCTACATGGTAAGTGACCAAGTGGCCCTACGTGGTACGTGGCCCAAGTGCGACCTACATAGTCAGAGAAGCCTTCGAATTCGGGCACCTCGCAAAGACCCCCTGTTTCTCCGCGTGTTCTGGTAGAATCAAAATGTCGTCCCCTGCTAGCTTGATTAAAATGAATTATCTGGCAGTCAGATCGTCGTAACAGCGCCTGTCACGGAAACGATGTTTTTAAAAGGTATGCGGGTGTTCGTAATGATCGCGCCTCGCACAACCTGCCCGTTGCCACCGACCCCTTGGTCCGCTCCCCAAGCACAGATGGACCACGTCCTCTCTTGCGCGCCTCTGTTGCCCTTTTACCATAGATCGAGACGGTGTCTCACCGGTGATCCTAGACACCAGGCGTCCGGTGAGAGTCTTGACGTCCTGGCCGAAGAAGCCGCCCGTCTGAGCACCCAGGCTGTGGCCAATGTAGTGGACGTGCTCGGGACCGATCACGTCGGCATCCGTCAATGTCTTCACCAGAAAGGCCAGCGACCGCGCCACGGTGCGCGTGTTCGCGGCGGCCGTGCTGTAGCCCAGGAGATTGCTGCATCCTTTGCTCCAGTCGACGAGCACCACGGAAGCGGAGTCCTCCTGCACGCGTCAACAAGAGTTCGTTTGGTCGGCGTAGGACATCTAATCCTTGGACAGAACGACCAACGAACAGAGAAGTGCGAAAGCCAGAGTGTCGTAGCGACAATAATATGCGTAGTGTGTAGATCTTTCAATGGAAGACTGTGTACGGCGCAATGGCTGCGTGAAGGATACGAACTCCAAAGGCAGAAAAACTGCAGTGCGTGTTTCTATGTGGTCTAGTGAAGAAGAACCGAAGTACAGGGTTTCCTCTTGTGACTTAATGCACTTCATAAAAAGGTTCGTGCTAGGTACTAAGTGCCCGACCATAAAGACTAACTAGCAAAAGTGTTCGAGCATAATGTAGGTATCGGTATGGTATGGTATGGTATGGTATGGTATGGTATGGTACAGTACAGTACGGCACGGCATGGTGGCATGGCACGGTACGCTACGGTCCGGTATGGTATGGTACGGTACCGTAAGGTAAAGTACGGTATGGTACGGTGTAGTATGGTAAGTAAAACCGCGCACAAAAGCCTGCAGACTGCAGAAAGTCATTCTGTTGAAAAACCTCAGCGGACAAATCTGTCTGCGGAAAAAAAAAACACTCTATAGGAGCCTGCATGCCGTACAAGGTTCCTGTGTAGGAAGACCATGTCACGCGATTAAGTGTAGGACAAAGCAGGTTGGGCAGGAAGAGAACGTTCCAACTGTAGTGACACGGGCTGGGGCATTTTATTTTTCAATCTTTTTTCCTGCCCCACCATAATTTTTGTCCGTCTAGTGCACGAAATTCACGAGTAGTAAGATCACGCAACATAACCATCAATATAAAATTATTACCTTCCAGAGTCGCTACGAGCGCATAGTGGTGATCACATTTAGTGTGAATATGGGTGCACGTGTTTTTCGCATCAGCCACATAACTAAATCTTTCCCGCATCGTCGGGTGCAGTACAGCATCATCTCCTGTATGTGTTTTCTCGATAACTGCGACGGTCTCCTAAGTCTCGTGACATGTCATCGCAACAGTCTCGAAAAGAACGCGCTCGCATGTTCACGGTAAAGCTGACCCCCACAGTACTCATGTTGCATGGAAAAGTGAACGCTTCTAGTGGAACCCTAATGAATCGCACCCCACGAAACGGCATAAGTTACCTGGTCGAGTATTTCGTCCTTCATTTCTTGCATCCACGCTGTCTTGGCGCTGCTCAGGAAGCCGTGCACGATGAGGTACAGCTTCTGCTTTGGTTGCAGCAGTTTTCCCAATTTCTCGAAGCCATCCTTGTCCAAGCCTGTTTCGAATAGCAGCCTATCAAGGGTCTTGGCCTTGTTCGAGTAAAGCAGGAACCGGGGCTTCACCTGGACAAGTTGGTTGTCGAGAGGAGGTCTAAGAATTGTCAGCGCCAATTTGTTAATGGCAGGCTCGCTTTGGAACTATCTACGGAGAAGGTCGGACAGTCCAGAGCTAGCGAGAGCCTTTTTATTTGTGGAAGAAATAGAAACATGCATCTTCAATGATCTTAACCATCTGTGTAAATGCTGTGCATGCGGCATTGGAGGAACTGCAACCGCACTCCGAAATTGGATTTCCATTTCCTGTGCCTACTTTAAATCTGAGCCCTCGATTCAACTTCTATGACGTCATTTTTATAGCGTGAGCTTTTATAGTCAGAACCTACCTCTGAAGCCAGTGGCCGTCATTCGCGCGAAATTGCGAGACTATTAATTAATTAATTTCGTTACGATTAATTAAACTATACACACATGACCATGATCCCCAAGAGATATATGACAGCCACGACCCTTCAACCACTCGACGTTGAAAATCATGTCGCTATTTGAACACCAATTTCAATTTACTGTTAACGGCTTACAGCAGTAATGAGCTACGGAACGTCCGCACTACTTCGCTTCGGAAATCGGAGAAGCGTCCGGAAATTTCATATTTAGATTCATATATTTATTTATTTACAAGTATAGGTTGAACTTTTAAGCTTTTTTTTTCAAATTAAGCCGGCATTTTTCTATTTCAGAACGAAATTTTCGTTTTATTTCGGCGAAAATTTTTCTAAAGGTCAGTTTGTGGCTTTTTTGGTGATAAAATGCAGTATTTCTGCGCGGTAAGAAGTGAATTGTTGGTCTTTCTTGTCCTTCTCGTCAGCACGAGCAATCTAATTACGAGTAATTAGCTCACGAATGGTCCTACTCAAACCTTCGATCGCTTCTAGACAGAAGGGCCATTTCCGTTAAAACAAAAGTTGCTAAAGTTAAATACTATAGGCACTATACTAAATCACAAATGGGAGTTTGCTTGTACCAATTGGCTAATCATGTTGTCGTTGAGATGCAGCCTCGGTTGAGTGAGAGGGCGAGGTGTCTCGTGGCCTGAGCGTTGACAATAGCGACTGGACTGCCGCCGAACCGTTTGGGTATCTAAAACATGACATTTTTTGTGACGCTTATGCGTGGCTTTGCGTCATTGTCCTTACGCGCAGTAGAAGCATACTTAACCAAGTAAGAGCCCTAAGTGCGTGATGACATCGAACAAGCAGCGCTTAACTAGCAGACGACGGTGGTGCGGAGATTTCCTGAGCCTCCCAAAAGCAATCCTCAAAACGCGTAACTGTGGTAACCAAAAAGTATACTACCGCGAAACCACGCCCTTGGCTTCATACAGCGTTAATTTTCTCCTTTGTCCGAGTATAACCGGACAATAACCGGCTAAGCGGCTTCTCAATAACCGGCTAGCTGTGACCTGTATGTCAAGGGTACTGATCTTTTTCCGTTAAAACCAAATTTAGAAAATTGAAATAGGCTTACTTTTATCGCTTTTTTTTTCGGCTTGTACCGCAAACGCTAACCTGTATTTGCAAGATACCCCAGGTAAGTGCCCAAGAGGAAGGGGCATACAGAAAACGATGAGTTACACAAAACAGAGCATAAACTTACAACTCATAAAACTCGTAAATCATCGCCTGACACCGCAAAAAATATATACACAAGGCTTAATTGTATATATTTATAAGATTTAACATACCAAAGCGACTCAGGCTGTGAGGGACGCCGTAGTGTGAGGGACAGGCTGTGAGGGACGCCGAATAATTTCGGCCTCGTGGGGTTCTTTAACGTACACTTACATCACACAGTGCACGGGCCTTTACCATTTCGCCTCCATCGAAATGCGACCGCCACAGCCGGGATCAAACCCGCACCTTTCGGGCAAGCAGCCGAGCTCCATAACCGCTGAGCCACTGCGGCGGCCTCACAAGGTTTGAATGATGTCAGCATAAATTGAAGCCGTCACATGAGGAACACGATGAACGGTCGATGCAGCACACAGTCATTCAGCTAACACTAAACACTCGGCATTTTTGTAGGGACTGTATGTTCTGGCTGCACGCCCTCACCTACCTTTTCCGGACCCTGCGGCACGAAGTGCGAGAGATTGCCGGACACGTCGAAGGAACCAGGCAGCCCCGGGAAGGACAAAGCGTGCTGCACAGAGTATGCGATATAGAGGGGATGCCGATCATCGTGTTGTTTCACGGAGAGTGCGATGTCTCCGAGGTCGTCCTTGGTAACCTCGGAGTACATGTACCGGTTATCCACCAGGTTCGACTCCAGGTTGATTTCCGACTTCAGGTGCGCCCTCAGACTTCGGCCCGTGACGCCTTCTTCCTCCTCAGGCGTGTACGCCCCTGAAGAAGCCCGATCGACCAATGAGTATGAGTCAAACGTTGAAGTTTTTGCTTATTTGTCTTTCGTCAAACGATTAAGATTCAGTTGCTCTAAATTATACTGAATATTTATTTGCCGAACATTCTGTTATCGAGCTATTTGAGGTATAGATTTTGTTTCGCCACCGGGATAAGACGACTAGGGAAATAATGGAAGCTTTTTTCATCAGAGAGAAGCAGTCACAGTGTGTCAGCCAGCATTCTTTGTTGTTGGTTGATAAAGAGGTCTCATTTCTGGATAATTTATGATTTTGTTTGGCTTGGGGTAATCAGGTTGGGTGAAAGAGAGGGGGGAGAGGGGGTCTAGCTTTTGACTGGACTTCGCCATACGTCAGATGAGTGGCGATAGATGTACTTAGTTTCTTGATTTTGCTTGTCAAAGTGTTCGATGCTATGTCGTGTCACGTGATTTTCATGTATAAATGTTTGATCTTCTCAATAAAAAAAATTGTTGCGGTTCAGCGCTCGTCTGTTTGTCTTCTTGCTTTTGTCCGTCTTCTAGCTCGCGCTGTGCCACCCACAATGATATATTTGGTGCACACTTAAATTTCGATTTGTTTTAGGTTTCGCTGATGATTTATCGCCCGAGCATTTAAGATATGGTAACTATGAGTTTCGTCCAACATTTATTTTGTGGACGTTCACATTTCGGTTTGTTTTAAGTTGTACTAAACATAGGCTTACCGAGCAATTAAGTGTCAGTTTGTTTTAAGTTACGATTAATATTTACCTGCCGAACAATGAAGTATCAGTCGTTTTCAGTTTTGTCGAACATTCGTTTCTAAGAAAAACTGAGTTTCGTTGGTTTTAAGTTTCGTCAAACATATTTTATCAAATGTTTAGGTTATTTAGGTTTACACAAGAGAGATTTTTAGGAAACAATACCAGTAATGCAAAAAAAATCTCGTAACCTTTGCATTCAATGCGAATCTAACGAACACCAGGCATTTACTGTTGGCATCAGACCTACAAAACTAGTACCGAATTCACTGAGAGAAGGATAATGTTTGGTGGAGTCAGATGTCTCATTTAGACCTAAACAAGCGTGCACGATTCATGAGCAGTCATCAACGTATATTATTCAAGTATGGCTTTGCCTTTTAATGGAGCTTTAAAAATTTACGAAGCCATATCTGAGCGTTTTCTTTTCTGAATTATTTTCGCCAATTCCTGTTCTAAGCATATATGGGCTCAAAAGTAACAACATATCTGCCGTTTTTATGCTCAAACACGTTCCCATTAAAGCACATGAAACATGAGGCGTGCTAAGGAGCCGTCATACGAACAGCTGTTTAGAGGAAGCAACAGCGCTGCTTCTTTGCACAGTTCTTGTGGAGTTCTTTGATGGCGGTTTACTTATCACGATACTTCCTCCAAGGTTGACCTGTGTGGCCAGAAGCGGCCACTACAATATCGCAGCCAGCGTCGGTTTAGGCATCAAGCCGCCGTCCTACCTGCTGACAACAGTGCAGAACCTTCGCATATGTAGGGAGATAGATCGCAGTGTTGGGAGTGCCAAAAGACAAAGTAACCTTAATAAAGTTTCCCAAATTGTAGAGTACAACTTCAAAGAAAGGCACGTTAGCCTTTTTTTTTTCTTGTAGAAAAATGCGCTAATTTATACAGAAGTTTTAGCTTCCTTAGAGTGTTGTGCAGGAAAAACAGACTTTGTTCATATAGCGCGTTTAGTATAAAATGTGTGTAAGTGGTGGAGGTGTCTCTACCCGAATAGGTCTAGGTATTAACAACGTCCATGTGCTTTGCCCAGGCCTTTAAAATGTTTATAACACTGTGTAATCAGTGAATCATTCAATCCGTGCATATTTCACACGTTTCGTGTAATGTGTTGAAGCTGCGTGTTTTTGTGCGTGCTCTCTGCTGCACGATCAAACTGTCATGATAGTTTCACAACGTGCATCATTGTTTCTTCGTCTCGGATAAATTCTCTTTATTCTGCCTCTGACAGATGCTGTCGATTAAATAGGCTGAAAAGCGGCTTTTTTTTTCTTTCTAGAGCGAAAGCTATAATTCACGACCAAAGCTGCAAAAGCCCATTCACCGCTGAAGCCTTGACCTTGAACGAATAACTTTCTTCACAGCTGGGATTCGAACCCGCGGCGTCGCGAACAGATCAGCTTCGCTGGCCACTTCTCGAGAGCACTATGCTATCGCCGCAGCCTATCACCACTGGTGTTGTTGTTGTTGTTCCCACAAAAGCGATGGCACATACCCACGGTCCCCTCGTCTTAATTGTTGTTGTTGTTAGCCTATCAAAAGATGGCACATACCCACACTGGGGGATCGGCCAAGAATCGGGTGGCTATTCACCTGAACGCAGTTAATAACAACTCACTGTCGCGCTGTGCATTGCACATCATCGTCTTCTTCAACTTCCGTCTGCGGAACGGAGAGATCAGATCAACTTAACCTCGATCAGAGCTTAACCTGAGTCCAATATCGTCGCCAGACGGGCCGACAAACCAGCAACGCAAAGCCATGAGCCCATCAGGCTAAACACACGTGTTGCATGTGTATTCGGTTTAACTACGTTAAAAGCCGACCATTTTTTTTCGTTGCGCTTCCCTGGCGGGAGCCGTCAAAGAACGCCATATGTTTTCTTCGCACGCTTTCTTCTTCGAATTCTACTGTTCCTTCCTCTTCTCCTTTAAGCAGACTTGGATATCCCGTGAATAACTATGCCTGCTACCCTCGCGGTCATATATGCAGTGTCGCAACCCTTGGCCAAGTACCTATGAAGTGTATATGCTTGTAAACACACGAGCGCCTCTCTGTTATTCAGCCGAGCTTGAACTTGTTTTGTTATCCAGCTAAGGTGGGCTTCCACAGGGGTCCATGTAATCTTCATTTTGTTCATTTTTTTTCGTTCAAGCGCACCTGTACAACATGAACATAATAGTGTCATACGTATACGCTTCCGCATGAAATTTGCCCTATACCCGGTCATCTCTGGAGAGTACGCTTATACAAGCGTGAACGCTTTAGTTATCCAGGCCAGTTCGCGGATGGACGAACAAAAATTTGCAAACAGTGGGAGAGAGAGACACTTGAATATGTCTACCCGGCCTTCAAGTTACCCAGCCTTCAAATGCAACGAAAAATTTCTCGACTATGCCTCTTTCATGTGTTTTATCATTAATATCTAGGAGAATCAGTCATATCACCTGCTCATCGCCTCTCTAGCCGTATTAGTCACCATAAGGCCTTCTATGCCCCACCGCAAGAGCTACCCCACATTCTGGATCTTTTTCCGTCACGTCATCCCGGGACTGGAATGACCTACTACAGGACCTCATGCATCATATCAACGCCATCCATTTTAAGAACGCTATCAAGACCATTGTTGTTTAACTGCCACGCCCATCCCTCATGTAATGGCCTATACCAAGGGCCTTTGAGGTATCAAATAAAAAAAGAAAGGGAAAATATAGATTGGGAATCGTAGCAGCACAACCGGAAACTTGCTCAAAAATCCGTTTTGCTTCGCACTTCAGGTTATGGCTGCTCTATTTTGCTGCTAGCCAACGCCATGCGCCGACTTTCCGGCGGCTGAAGGCATCGGGGCATTCTCTAATGGAAAAGCTCGCACGTGGGGCACACCTGGCCCTCGATCGCCAATTCATCCACTTTGTCGTGGCACATGACATCACAGCCACATCGACAAGGCCATTTCACGTGATCGATACTGCTGCTTTAAAAGAGGCATTGAGGCCGTTCATCTGCAGTGGGCATCGCACCAGCACAACCGGCAACATGCTGGAAAATCCATTTTGCTTTGCACTTCAGGTCAGTAATTATTTGCCTTCTTAAATGCTACCGCAGTTGTGACCGTTGTTTGCTGCTGCTGTCCTGTCCACTGTGCGCCATGTTTTTTTTTTTTAGTTGCGTAGTTTGCTTGCCTCGTGATATTTTTTTTCCTGTAGAGATACAGAAGAAAACACTGGGCCAATCGAAAAGGAAATGCTGCAGGAATTGCTGGCTGGTCAAAATGAAATGCACTCTGCTATTGAGGAAATTAAGGTATCTCAAATAAATATGTACCAAAACATTTCCTCCCTCACAAGGGGAGTCGAAATTGTTTAAAGGAAATTATCGACTCCTGGTTCGCTTGGCAACAGTGTAACTGATTTTGAGACTACCGTATATGGACTGAACAAACAGCTCACTTCGTTAATCAAAAAGTTTGATGATCATGAAAACAGGTGGCGTAGAAACATTTCGATAGTTTGGGGTGTATAGAGGAGTCTGGTACCAAGAATGCCGAGCTGCTTGAAAAGGCAGTAAAAGAAGTATTCGTGAGCAAATTGCACTTAAATGTTACTAGTATCGAAAGAATACACAGGCTTCGCAGAAAGACAGAAAATAAGACACGTCCGGTTATTATCAAATTTTTGAACAACAATGATAAAGCATACATACTGAGGGCATGCAAAAAACTGAGGGACAGCAAATATTCTGTGTCTGAAGATTTTTCGAAAAGGGTGCGTGATGTACGTAAGCAGCTACGGAAAAGTGATGCGGAGGAAAAGGCAAGCGGTGCGAAATTTAAGCTCCTATATGATAAGTCAAGTGTTTGGAAGAAGGCCTGCCATTATCGTCTCGAAGCAAATAATAGAAATTGGCAAACGAATACAAACCGGCGCTCGCTTAAGATTCTCGATGTTAACTGTCGGAGAATAGTAAATAAGGCTTTAGATTTGGAGGGACTTTTTTTAGTGCGTAATCCCGACATAGCTATTGTCTCCGAAACGTGGTTGAGTGACGCAGTTTTTGACAGCGAATTTGTCACGCCTGGATTCAGTCTGTTTAGAAATGATCGGGGCACAAAAGGCAGTGGTGTGTGTATTGTTTTCAAGACATGCCTAAATTTGCTAAAAATGCCAGCTGAACCTAACATAGAATCTATTTTTTGTAAAGCTTATTATGATAATGTTGGATATGTGTTGGGAGCGACGTGCAGACCTCCTATGTCTGCCACAAACGGTATAAAGGACTTACGGGAACATATGAGCACATATGTCAAGTCCGGTGATCAGGTTATTTTGTCAGGGGACTTCAATTTGCCTAATTTGAACTGGTCCACCATGTATCACAATAGGATAGAACTAATGGCAAGTTCTCGTTTAGGTGGTTTGCCGAGAAGTCATGTGGTCCGGTGCCTTTTCATTGCCACTATTTAAAGAAAATGGAAGCCGCTGTAACCTCCAAGGAGCACGCGTTCAGGCTTTCAAAAGGGGGCTGTCACTCGATATACACTTTTGCAGCTTGCGCTGACGGCCTTTCGACTTCCCATGTTTTGTTATTATTTTGTTGTTGATGTTTTGAATAGACGGTGATTCTTCCAAATGCGTGTCCAAGTTCTCGCTCTCAGAGACCAGGCGCGATAAATGAGAAAAGGTATGTTTTTTTTCTTAGCTTTAAGACAAGCTGGCAACTCACCGTACATCGCCATTAGTAGAGGGAGAAAATTCATGGTTGGAGCTGAGCGGTTTCGGCGAGCCTACCAGAAGTGTACACGGCAGGGTGGCCTGCAAGATACGTGCGAATAAGGTCAGTCTTCTGAAGATAAACAAACATTCAAAAGAACATCCAAATTTTGTACACTTGAAGAAAATTGGTATAGTGCCAGCTGCACACAACAGTCTAGCTAGAAATATGGTGGCATCCGGATTAAGAAGGCGGCATTCGCCTTAACTCTCCGTTTCCGCCGAGGCCGATTTTCTATATTGTCTCTCACCTGGGTGGCCGTTCTTGCGCTCCACTCTCCGCAGGCGCTGGAGGCTTCACTCAGCGACCACGCAGAGACACACGCCGGCATTTTCTCATAATGGCTGTCATACTGCTTAGGCAGTAAAAAAGAGACATTTCTACTGGTGGCAAAATCTGCCAGTAAGAAACAAACGAAGGCGTGTTACCGCTCACATTTTTTGTTAAATATTTTTGGTGCCCTCTAGTTGGTGTATAAAAGTTCACCTTTAGCAAGGGAAGTGATGTTTAATTAATCTGAAACAAATAAATTATTGTTAGCTTCAGTAAACGGTGAGAAAAACTCACGGCATTATCCACATTCTTAAAGAAGAAAATGCGATAGCATTTATAAGTTGGCCCGCCCCCAAATATTCGAATGCACCGCCCAAGTTTTGGAAGTAGGCGCACCCCATAAAATGAACAAGGGTGGATTAGTGGCTATTAGTGGGTCGATTAACGTTGACTAGTGGATAGGCTAATGTGGATTAGTGGAGTTTAGTTGGTGGATTAAGGTGGGATGGCGGGTCGGGTTAGTATAATCTCATATAGTAATCCAATGGAAAGTATTCGAACATTTTAGTCAGATTTTATAACTTGGCGGTCGCGACACCACGACTCTCTCGATCAATCAGGGAATTTCGTTACGGAGGAACCCTGTGGTTTTTACAAGACAACAACCTAAACCTTGTGGGTTTCTCAGTCGGCACAGGCCACTAACCACCGCGGGCTCGGGCTTCGCGCGAGCCAAGGGCCCCGATCAGCCGTCACCACACGCACCCTGGAGCACCGCTGCGGCGCACTCAACCTCTGCAGAGAGGAGAGCGACTCGTCGCAAAGCCACAGGCCTCCAAGTTCACGAAGGAGACGTTTATTCACGCCGTCCTCCAGCGATACACAGACTCAACAGTCACCCCATCCCGGGGGCGCGTGAGGAGCAAGGCTGCGCTGCGCGCACGGAGCGACAAGAGTAATGCGCGCCGCTAGCACGCAGCTGCAGATTGTCCCCGCGGCAGTGCTGTGGTCTCTCTCGTGTCGGCCGTTGGGCCCTTTGCGAGGGAGAGTGGGCAGTCAACGCAAGGTGCGCCTGTCGGAGGTCGCCGGACCCATGGACAGGCTCGAGCCGCTGCAGGTCGACGACCCGTGCTGGCGAGCTCGAGTATGCACTGGCACTAACGGCAAAGGCCGGCCCGGACAGACCGCAGCGTGCGCACCTTACGTTGTCTCGGAGGGGTCTCTCTCTGGGCTCCGCTCGGACGGTCGCGCTGCGCGCGGCCGCCCAAGCGGGTCCCGAAATCCCGCCAAAAGGCACAAGTGGCAAAGGCCCTTGGGAAGTCGGGGCGGAGCTGCGGCCGGATGACAAGGATTAATCACCCAGCCGCCTCTCCGTCGCCTGAGGCGGGAGGAAGGGAAAGAGGAGAACAACGCGGGATGCCGGTAAAAGCCGCGGAAAGGCAGCGGCAGGAAGCCCGGATTCCCACATCCTCATCTCCTTAATTGCCCTCCTACCCATCGGTGAAAACACGCGGTAAAATACAAAAATGAATCCACTTAAAAAAATAATGCTAGCTACACTTCAGTTCCAGCCAGAAGCTCAAAAAACACACAAATAAGAAAAGGAGCTAAACAACACTTGCATACGCTTCAAGGAAACAAAAACTAACATGCAGATTATATACACTGTACACTGTACACAAGGTGATGTGAATACAACTGTACAACTATCGTGCAGGTGTATGGCAGCCTCAAAGTTCGGTGGCGCGGACCATTGGGCCTGTCGACGACTCACCGCTCACAGACTTCAACTAGGGCCGGTAGAAGGACCGACGGCCGGCGGTGATCTTCCTTCCGTTGATGACGGCTGGGCCGCGGCAGAGCGCTAACCGCGCGCACTCAGACACGACGTCACGTCCGAGCATAAGATAGCTAGCGCACCGCTGTCGCGCCGGCTGAAACAGGCGCGGCGTTCCGCGGCGTCTCGAGGTGTAAACGTGGCAAACGACGAGGGGGCCTTCTCGTCCCCTCACTCACGCAGAAGCACACAATGGCAGAGAAGCAGATGTCGATCGGCGACAATGACCCGATCGTCAGCAGCTGCCCGAGGAACCGCGGCAGGGGTCAAAGGACGCGCCTTTCACGCTCCACACAGCCTCAACTTCCCCTCCACACCGGCCGCACAAAACCCGCGCCGCGAGACACGGGCTCCTTAACGAGGAAGTTATCCCCAGACGGAACAGAAGGGAGAAAAGACGCGCTGTACAAAAGAAGGCAAAATGTGCGCTTCAAGAAGACAAGTGCAAGCGCGAGTAGGCTGAAGTTTACATATGCACAAGCCGGGTTAAAAAAAAAGAAAAGAAAACCAAACAGCAACCCCAAACGCATAATACATATGTACATCTAGGAACCTTAGAACAAACAGGAAACGAAAGAGGCTATGAACTGACTAGATCAAACAAATATATAAATAAATGCACAATGCTGGAACTGAGCATGCGGCAAGCCAAAAACGAACACACCGTCCTTCACCTGGGCATAGGGCCCGACGAGAAAGTTCGCCAGTTAGCTGAGGCTGCGTACCTTCGGTTGCGGAAGAGTCCGCCGTCCGGCATTAATCACATCGGTGAACGTTGCCTCAAATTGTACCGGTGCGCGGTACGCTTGCATTCCGCAGCACCAGTTGTGCCGTTGCGCTTGCCTGTGATACCAATGGGTACCGACGCAAGCTCGTCAGACCATGACGCATACGCCTTCAGGTCTGCGATGTGAACACGGCTGGTTTCCCCTGAAAGGGGATCCTCCAGCAGGAACGCGTGCGGCGACCAGACTCTGACCATTCGGTACGGACCAAGCCACTTAAGAGCGAGCGAGGCTGCGAACCCCTTGCTCGCATCGCTAAGAACGTGGTCGCGCTTCAGGACAAGATCACCGGCCTGAAAAGTCAGTCTGCGGTGCTTGCGGTCATACCGAGCCTTCTGTTGGCCTCTAGCTGCCGCCAAACTCTGCCTTGCTCTGTTGAGAGTCTGACCAAGCCGGTCCCGAAGCGTCGACGCATAAGCAGAGCAGTCTGCCCGCGTCTGCTCATCCCCGAGCTGGCTATGCGCGACGTTTGACATCGGATTCGCCAGCTCCATCCCAAAATTGAGGAAGGCGGGAGAGAAACCGGTTGAGCGATTCTCAGCTGTTCGAATGGCGAACGCAAACTCACTCATATGGTCTGCCCAGTCCTTTTGATACTCGGAAAAGGGCGCCAGCATTGGCTTCAGCGTTCGGTTGATTCGCTCGGTCAAGTTGGACAGGGGATGGTTGGGTGAAGTGGTGTAGTGCTCGATTCCGAGGGAACGGCACGTGTTACCGAACACCCGAGCTGTGAAATAGAACGCATTGTACGTGATCAGACTTCCCGGAAAGCCGAACCGACCGAAAACTTCCTGAAGTTTATCCAGCACCGCTCGTGCTGACACTTTCCGAAGCGGGTACAACTCGACTACTGATCCGGAGTTCCCGGGTTCGAACCCGACCGCGGCGGCTGCGTTTTTATGGAGGAAAAACGCTAAGGCGCCCGTGTGCTGTGCGATGTCAGTGCACGTTAAAGATCCCCAGGTGGTCGAAATTATTCCGGAGCCCTCCACTACGGCACCTATTCTTCCTTTCTTCTTTCACTCCCTCCTTTATCCCTTCCCTTACGGCGCGGTTCAGGTGTCCAAAGATATATGAGACAGATACTGCGCCATTTCCTTTCTCCAAAAAAACCAATTATTATTATTATTATAGCTCGACCCGTTTGGAAAAATGGTCAGCGACTACTATCAGGTAAATGAACCCCTGCTTGCTCCTGGGGAAGGGCCCCATCAAATCGCAGGTGGCCATCTGCCACGGACGCACACTGTCAATTGGTTTCATCATTCCGGGCGGCTTGCCACCCAGTGACTTCACCGCTTGACAGACATAGTAGGAACGGCAGTAGCGGAAAATGTCGTGCTTCATGCCGGGCCACGTCACCGATTGACTCAGTTTTGCAAAAACTTTGGAGCCACTCAGCTGACCGGCCAGTGGTTCGTCATGAAAGAATCGCAACAGTGCGCCTCTAAGACTTTTGGGGATAACCACCTTGAACGGGTCAATGGACTCATCATCGGTGGCTATGCACTTCAGCACTAGCCCCTCATCGTCCAGCAAATATGAATCCTCGGGGTTCGCCGCGACACACGCTGGCTTTTGCCCTCCTGCGCCCTCGGCTACAATGCCAGTAGCGTCACGGCGTTCCGTCTCCCTGAGACCGTCGCTCATCTCGCGACAAAAGGATTCATTTTGCTGGGCTTTCAGCAGCTCTTTCTGGCTGAAAATGATTCCAGTCATCCCAGAGGGGAGCCTGGTCATGCCCCACTCGGGTTTGCTGCCAAACTTTCCGTTCGCGTCGGCGTCTCCGAGGTGCTCACGAGGAGCTTTGCCTCTCGCCCGCTTTGCGAAGCGCTGCTTGCCTGGTTACCTGAATGGGTTGGCCCGTTTGCGGGCTACCCTTCCTTGCCGCCCGGCGGCTCGTCCGCTGTTTCGCCCCCTGCGCTTGCCGACGTCAAGGCGCCGCTGGCGAGTGGGGCACGGGATAGCGCGTCAGCTACCACGTTCGTGCTACCCTTTCGATATTGCTCCGAAAATTCGTAGTGGTGTATCAGGAGAGCCCAGCGCGCCAGCCGACCCGCAGGCTCGTGGAGCCGCATCAGCCAACTGAGCTTACTGTGGTCTGTCTGCACCACGAACTGCGTTCCGTCAAGGTAGACGTCGAATTTCCACAGTGCAAACACGATGGCGAGGCACTCCTTCTCGGTCACAGAATATTTCCTCTCCGAGGGCAGCAAGGAGCGGCTGGCAAAGGCCAGCGGTTGCAGCACGCCATAGAAATCCGGTGAGAACTGCTCCTAAACCCAGATCGCTCGCGTCAGTCTGGACTACGAACTGTCTGGTAAGGTCGGGTAGCCTGAGCTGCGCTGTCTCGGCAATGGCACTAGACAGGATGCGAAAGGATCGCTCTTGCTCGGGCCCCCATCGCCACGCGACAGTCTTTCCCAAGAGCTTGGTCAAGGGTGCCTGCACGCGGGCGCAGGACGGGATAAACGACCGATAAGAAAGTCTCTGCACTTAAGTCTGCTTAAGAGCGGAATTGCAAAAACCTTTACGCTTCCTCTCTTTCCCCTCTATTTTATTGTTTCTTTCTGTTGTTTGATATTTTTGTTTTTATTTCAACTTATTTATTTCCTTGTCTTATGTATAGTTCATCATTTTTCTCTTTTTATTTAATACACGAAAAAGCCTTCTCACGCATTTACATCGTTTTTCATCGAATCAGTCCCACAAAATGCAAGCCGTTTAGCTAAACGTTGTTCCCGCTCTTCATCTGTTTCTTCCGCAGGCCGCCGCTTCTTAGCTGCAGCACATCGTTGCAGCTTCACCTTATACACAGCATCCGACATACCGTGGAGGATTCGCTGGGACGACTGCGACGAGCCGAGTGGGGGGCCGCTTTTCTACAGCTGGCATGACGTCACGTAGAGCGAGCGCCCTCCCCCACGGCAGCGGCGCGTGGAGGATTCGCTGGGACGATCGCGACGAGCCGAGTTGGGGGGCCGCTTTTCCACAGCTGGCATGACGTCACGTACAGCGAGCGCCCCTCGCGGCAGCGGTGCGCAGCTGCAGCATGGAGGATTCGCTGGGACGATCGCGACGAGCCGAGTTGGGGCCCCGCTTTTCCACAGCTGGCACGACGTCACACATAGGGCACGCTAAAGGTCAATGGTGGATTCTTCGGGACGGCGGCCAAGAGCGGAAACCTCGAGCAGTATTGCTTTCGCAATAAAATTGGCGATTCCCAGAAAACGGCGGAGGCCGCGTACAGGCGCGCTCACACTAGCGGGAAGCTTCCCGCGCCGGCACAGCGTCAACGTAGACGCTGCCTCGCAGCTCCTCAGAATGACGCTCACACTACGCGCGTTTTCTCGCTGCGGTTGTCTTGGAATGTGGAGAGAGGAGGCGCTGAGGGAGGACCCGAACGAGCAGAAAGAGAAGGGGATAGTCACGTGACACTAGAGAAGACTGGAAAGCGCACCCTGCTAGCTCCCCTCCCGTCGCCCTGGCAAAGCAGCCGCCGAGTGCCCGGCCGGCCGGCCGGACGCGCGCAGCCTCCGCCTCCGCCGACGGGGTCACTGAACTGGGACCGACGTCACGGTTCACGGTCGGCGCCCATTGGCTGTTCTGGTCACCGGCACGGGAAAAATAGGTACCGAACCCATCGCTCCGCGGGACGGCAGAGCAGGCTGTCCGCGGGAGAAAAACCGGCTTGCGCGGGAAGCGGCACGCGGGAAACGTCCAGCGTTGCGCGTTTTCCCGCTAATGTGAGCGCGCCTTACGTCCTTGGGCACGGGAAACTCGAGTATGGCTCGGCGTTTCTCCGCATCTGGCTCAATGGTGCCCTCGCCCAGCGTGAACACCAGAAATTGAGCTCGGGCCCGCGTTATTTGGGCTTTCGCAGGATTCGAAGTCATCCCAGCAGCCTGTACCGTCTCGAGCACGTCGGCAATGTGGCTTAAGTGCTCATCAAAAGTTCGTGAATAAATCACGACATCGTCCAGGTAGCACATGGCGTGGGACCATTTCGCTTCCCCTAGGACGCGGTCAATAAGCCTCTGGAAAGTCGCAGGACCATTGCAGAGACCAAAGGGCATACTAGTGAACTCAAACAGCTCTCTGTGGCACGTGAGCGCAGTCTTAGACCGGTCAGCGTCCGCCATCTGGACCTGTAGGTAACCTGTGGAGGCATCTAGCGTGGAAAAATACCGCGCACTGCCCAGGTTTCCTACGATTGAGCTGATCGTCAGGAGCGGATAGGCATCCTTTGTCAGCGCATTCAGACGGCAATAATCCACACACAAATGGTGGCTGCCATCTTAGGCACCAACACAACCGGAGACGCCCAAGCGCTGGACGAGCGACGGATAATGTCCGCCGACAGCATCTCATCCAACAACCAATCGATCACTTGCCTTTTCGCAAGGCTGACGGGTCTGGGGTTGCACATCAAAAGAAGCGCATCTCCGGTGTGGATCTTGTGGCTCACTAAAGTAGTACAGCCAGGTTGATTTGTGAAGAGCTCATCGTACTGACACAACAGTGCTATCAAACGAGCCTTCTGTGTGTCATCCAACGTAACAGAAAAGGCGACCAGCGGATGTGGTGCCTGGTCGTACCGCGCCGCTCGGTCCCAAAGGGGAGCGCGAACGACAGAACGCTCGACACAAGGGCTTGGCCCTGGTCGCTGAGCGTGGTACTCTCCGAACGCCTTCACTGCGCAGGCAGTTATTGACGCCGGTGGGCAGATGAACGGCTTCAGCTGGGAAAATGGTCCGTCGCGATAGCCGCCATTCGCAATGTCCACCACGATCCCGGTTTTCAGCAGAAAGTGCCTTCCGAGAATCATGGGCACACTGAGCCCTGGGAGGTGGATGAAACGCGTGCGTCTCGTCCGCTCTCCCCACCTGACAGTCAGCCTCGCGGCGCCAGCCGAATGGGCTACGCCATTCGCAAGGTTGAATGCCGTGCAACAGTCCCGCAAGCGCACTAAGTACTTTTGCAAGTGGGACAACACCTCTTCACTGAGCAAGGAGGCACTGGCTCCCGTATACAGTAACGCCGAAAATTCGCGGCCAGCAATGGTGACCGGAATAAACGGCGCGTGCGCACAAGCAAGGCAGCTTGCTCTGTACGCTGAGGGAATTAGCAAAGACGAGGCCGGTCGTCCCTTTACGACCGATCCCCGGCACCATTTTCCTGCCTCACAGGAGGCCTGGCCGCGGGGCATTCTCACACCGCCGTGAGCTCGGCCGCTGGGCATTGGTGCCTCTCCCTGCCTGTGTCCGCTCGCTGCACGGCCAAAGGGCCGGCTGATTCGGGTTTCCTCCTCCGCTGTGCGTTGGAGCGCTTGGCGTCGCTCTGCACGCGGTTCAGAAAACGGCG
>JARKHS020010303.1:0-50000 GCA_030143305.2 Amblyomma americanum | reverse complement strand
TAACTATGAATATATATGGATTTGTTTAGTCTACTTATCTGGGCGCCGTGGAATCGGAGTGGCAGAGAGGGCCGTAGAAAAACTTGGCAAGAAAAAAAAAGTGAGAATAAAGCGCTAATCGGACGGTAGATTGAAAGGCTGCTCGAGCACGTCTAGCTTTTGAGGAGCCGATACACTCGAAAGATGCTCTCTTCTGATTTAACGCTCGAGTTGCGCGAAAGGCTCGGATATGCTTTGCAGTGCACTATACTCCAGCGAAGCGTCTATGTTTGGTGCCCGCCTCGGGGCGACAACCGATTGTGGTTTTGCGTGAGAGCAACGAAAACAGGAAAACACACAGAAAAAACGACACGACCCGTCCTAAGCAGTGGGCTGTAAATAACTGTCTCCAAGAATGCTGAGGCGCCCTTGCGTACTTGCCAAGTTTTTTTTTTTACTTTTTCCTTGTCCAAGTCGCGCCGGATTCCAAGGAGCCGCTCGTGCTCGAAAAGAGATTTACGCTTTGGCGACTTGCTGGCAATCACATGAAAATAAGTGCAGTCGCTTCAACAATGCTAAGGTATGCCGACGAATGCAGAATATAAGTGTTTCAATCCTCCGGTTCAGCGAATGGATTTTTCTGTAGATACCGTAAGACCTGCGTGAATAATATAGCGCATCAGGCTAAAAACGCAGGGGCCAGAGTATGTGAGCAAGTTAGTTGAAACATACCGAAAATGCTACCAGCCTTGTGGAAATTATTCACCCTTTTCTCACATGCTTCACTAGCGTATAAAACGTGTTTAGTTACTCCCTTACTCTGAGTGAACACATGTTTATTGCCTGGGGGAGGGGCTCCGTCTTCTGAAACTCCACAGTAGACTTTATTTAAAAAAAAAACGAAATGGGGGCACAGCAAGACATTTCTTGTTCGAAAGATACCCCGGGCATTCGCGGAAGACGCAGCGTCCATGCTAGCGACTGCTGTAGCGCATCTGTGTGACAAGGCTATACGATGCGAATTAATTCCATGGTGATTATGTGCTGCCATCACGTCGCAGGCATCGTACAAAGACTAGCAGCGGTGGTTTTCCAGTTGCAATTGTCACGAGTGACGGCGATCAACTGGATGGTCGGGGAGACAGAATACGCCACGAAACCCGCCTATTCGGGCGTACTACATGGGTCCTTTGTACGTAAGATGCTCGGCGGCGGCGAAAGAAATGCATACACTCGGCAGCCGTATGTGCTGAATGACCGTCGGTCTCAGCAACACTCTATTCAGGGCTGACTAGGAAGGCTTAGAGATAATGCGTCTCACGAACAGCCCGGGCCATTGAAGAAGCTGTCACACGTGATGACCACCCTTCCATAGCGACCAAGACGCATCTGCAGCGGGCGCACGACCGATAGCCCGCCTCCCCGGGCAAAACATAGCGATAAGGCCACATGCGGACGAGGATAAACCGAGGTCACTGGGAAAAAAATTATGCGTGCACTTAGGCAATCTAAAGTGCAGCAAGGCGAAAGCCTTTGGCCTTGCCGACTGAGATTCTAACTTCCAAGGTTCCCATACCAGTGGTACTCCCAAAGGATTCTTCTCTGACTTCTCTCGCGGTGGCGCGCATGTGGCGCCACCAGCGCGCACGCCGTTACCAGGACGACCTCGGGTGTGACGTCACCCTCTCCCGTCGCTATATCGACGTCCGCGCTATATGGACGCATTTGGTTGTTTTCTTTGTTTTTTCGCTATAATCGGCTATAATTAACTTCCTAATCAATCTACAGTCATCAAACTTGGCGTGGGGGTTACATTTTGTCCTCTCTATACCATCCGTTTTCTCCAATCCTGATTAGTTGCCGGGTTATATATTCGTAGAAGACAGCTTTACCCCGGACGCGCGAGTATGAGCCATTAAAGGCTTTTGCCTTAAAAAAGCATAACAGTGCTTCCCAAAGCTACTGCTTCTACCCACCACATGGCGATACCAGGTCACGGAGCTTGAAGGGAGGCTGGACCGCTTTTTGGCAATTCGACGAGATTCAAGGATTTGAATAGAGTTCAGCTTGAAGTTAAAGCATGCCAAGTATTTTTGCGCTAGCGTTTAAAATTGTGGCGTAATTGCCGATTAAAGCCGAGCTGATATCCAGGCTTCTCCACACAGCGTCGGAGGAAGCTGGCATCAGTTCGTTGCCAGAGAATCGCCCACGTGGATGAGGTGGCGGTTGCTGGGGCGATAGTTTCTCGGAAGCTTTCGTATGTAATTACGGACTCCCAGACTGCATGTTGGAACCATACCAGAGAGAAGGCGTTAAACAGGCAAGAAGAATACTCCAAAGCAGAGAAGACAAAAACCGAGTTCATAGTAATGTACGGACCCCGGGACATTCTGCGGATGTTGGAAACGAAGGCGCTCACGCCGCTGCCCGCGCGCTATTATCCCGGCTCCCCAAACGTTAGCAGGAACATAATTATTCCAAGCCCTTATTAGGCTATAGAGAATTACCCCAAAATTTTGAGATTAACAAGGAAAGAATACGCCGAAGTGGAAAAAAAATCTAAACAGGGGGCTAGGGGTCACCCTAAGGAAATTGCAATCAAATACTTATATCAACCCAGCCAAATTCAGCTATGTGTTCCGAAATTCGACGATCCGCATTGTGCCTTCTGTGGCGAAGTGGCTAACTCATATCACATGGTATAGGCATGCCAGAAGAATCCAGATATTCCGAGAATCAATGACCCAACAACTGAAGACTGGGAGACGGCGCTGTTCAGCTCATACCTGGAAGACCAGCTTTGGCTGGTGAATGGGGCAAGAGAGGCGGCGCAAGCCAATGGGCTCCTGGAATGAGGGCCCACCCAACTAACCTCGATTTTTTCTGTTCATTAAACGTTTTGCACACGCACGCACAAGTGCGGAGAAGCTTGGTATTGACGTCACGGACGGTGAGGTTTCGAACTTCCTCTGCCTTTGCCCACACCCTGTCATGCGTCACCGGATGCTGACGAATAACGCTCCGCGGGCTTTATCTTCGATTGCAATGGTTTTCTTCCTCAAAACAAACCTTTCTGCGTTTAAAATGTACCACCATCGTATAGATGATATCATCTTACGGTTCCCCTAATCGGCGCAGCACGCTGGGGAAAAGACTGAACGCCACCGCAGCTTTATTGGGTGATTACGCCACCATTTCCTGCAAGTTTCATACATTCGACGCATTTAGGTTCTTAAAAGTCTAAAACCTGCTCAGCTGGCAGGTAGCGCAGCAACTCTGACACTAAAACGGGGAAAAAATGCGATGAAAGCAACAAACTCCAAAACATCGCGTAGCCAGGCTACAATGGTGAGCCTGGTGGTGTAACTGCGTTGACTGTGGTGGGTCATTGAGGAAAAGAGTACCGAGCTCGGACTAAGTGCAGTGTCTATCAATCGAATAGACTCGAAAGGACTGTCTAGATGTCCATGTAGCCCAATTACTGTGCATTCATTGCAAGGATGAATAATACGGTGATTTTGGAAGGGCGCCTCATTTTTACCTCATGTACTGGCTCATTTTGGCAGATTTACATTTAATTAAAGTTTAATGTCTTGCTATTCCGCTGGAATTTTCAGAGTTGATGAGCGTGATGCCATCATATTAGTGTCAGGACAACGGGCAGTAATTTGGCAGTATTTGTTTTCGATATTTTTGAATACGAAAGAATGGCAACGATTTGGAAATTTGTGCCAGTTTTTGCCCCACTGACTATAACTCACTATTTATTGCGTGCGTCATTTTGTGCTTATATCTTTTGTGCGAGCCAGGCGCATATCAGAACATCTGCACTCAGGACTTCAAGCATTAATTGAGCACACATTTAAACGCCCATCGCACAGTGCATTGCCGTTTTCGTGTTTCGCCTCCGTCGAAATAGGGCCGGGATCGAATCCGCGACCTTGGTATCAGCAGCCGAACGCTAAATCCACAGAGCCACTGCGGCGGTTGGATCCCTGTATAAGACGCTCCATGCAAACTTATCTTTTTAGACTTCACACTAGCCCCGTCTGAGTTTAAAACATGGCGTCAACGGAGAGGTATATTTGTTCCGTGTACAACTGACTGTTGACTATGCGAAAAACCGAAAACCATAGGACATGTCTTTATTGAGTGCTGGGATCCCATTTTTCACTGGGATATTTTGCAGAGTACCGTCCAAAAAGAAGAGGCGGATCACTCCAACCATATAGTATAATGACCATATATCACGTGGCATGCGTGATTATACATCTTACAGCAACCGCATATATCTTGATTTCTACGATTAACACACAACACACCAATACCGACCGAGTGTGACAGCGACACAACGCACGAATACCGGGAAAATGCCTCGATATGCTCCTTATGCTTTCGCATAATAATCGCCCCACTGCAGCAACAGGACGTTATTCTCATAGATTCAGAGCTGAAAGTGAACGAGAACTGGACATGTCTCTCCTTCACCGCTCTCGCTTCGCGAAAAAATTACTCTAAAAAAATCGGAAATTAAAGAAGTGTATGTCGTTCAAATACCTGTTATGTAGCTAAGAGTAAAGTCTGCTTTCTATTTTTAGTACAGCCATCGCATTCCAGATTTCCTACCTTCGCGACGACGCGAGGCTGACTCCACCTTCCGCACAACTGCGTATGCGCCTGTTGTCGCCAATTCTCGTCGGTTACCGAAGAGGGCGCTTCGAGGAGCACGTTGGCCACGCTACGGAAGGTTCCCTTTAAAAGTGGACCGTACTGTACTTTACCAAGCAGGTCGAACTGGGTCAAGCTACCCGTAGTCGGGTATACCTAGCTTGACCCGCTGACGTTTACATGAGTCCAAAAGACCTACTCGATCCGTCGTTGTGGGGTTTATGTAAATGCCCAGTACTTCGCGCTGGGGCAGCCAGGCACGTAAAACCAGTTTGCCCAGAATGCGCCGCACGCCCCCTCTCGTCGCACACCCCCTGTCGTCGTCGGCTCGCCACTTCGTAAATTTCACTATGGTCGCGTGCCAGACGTTGTGCGCATGCGCCCTCCCGGGCGCCGAGAACGTCAGAGTTTGTGGTCTGAGCAAACACGCGCCTCTAGTCTGAACTCTGCACAACTATGCGGAGTACTTTTTCTGTCTTAAGTGGCGGCTGCAGTTGGTGGAAGCAGGTTTGCACTACAATGTCCTCATGAAAAAAGTCATTAACTTTAAGAGGAACAATGTGTCGTTGTGAAAAAAAATTCAGCAATTCTAACGGATGTCACTGTTTCGAGTCTGAGAATGAGAGAAAAATGCGTTGGACTGTTTCTTTTCTTCCTGATTACCTTGGATGGAGGCTGGGGTACGAAGTACGTCAGATTGCCGGACACGACGAAATTTCCTGGCAGCTCCTTGAAGGTCAGCGGCGCCAGGGAATGCTCCGAAATTGCCAGTGTTAAGGCCAATTCTTTTAACCCCGCCTCATGCCGCTTCACGGAGAGCTCGATGTCTGCGAAGTCGTCCTTGGTCAACTCCTCGTACTTGTGCGTGTCGTACATCGCGTCCACATCCTGGTTTTGGTCCGACGTGGACCTATACACGCCTGAATAAGGGCGATCGATCATTACGAATGAGATCTGGATTTTTCGAACATTTCAGTTTCGCATGCTTTGGAAGAGAGGCCTAATGACAGAGAAATTGCAGGCTAATCGGTGCTACAAAGCTGGATTGTATATGGGCTGTTTGATACGATATTGTATATAGACTAAACGCTGCAGAGTCAGTCAAGGAACTAAGGAACGCCGATAAACACGGACCAGCGCTTCAGTCTGTTAAGCAGTGCATCCTTCAGTTCTGGTAGGGAAGTAGCATACCCTGCTGCTCAAAATTGGCCTTCAAAGGTCTCCAAACAGAAGGTCTATTTTTCTCTCATTGGCCTTCCTTTAAATGGACAATCAGGATAACCCTAAGTCGGCCTGTATCGATAGGCTACAGCTTTACAATCACAAAGAGTCCGCACTCAACGAAAATGGAGCTTTTATACACTCTGAGCACATATACGCAGACGGAGTAAGTTGTCCTCTAGAGCACTCTCTTTTTGTAAAAGGGAGTGCGCAAGATAACAACTTACTCCCTCTTTACTCCTTTCTGTTTAGAGTCCTTTTTTACTCCGGCTTTAGAGTGTACGCCCACTCCATTTTCCCCTTCCAGTCCCGCAATCACAGGTTGTGAGCCGGCATTTCGTTTCTCGACGGTGTAAAAGGAGTCGTTTGAAAACGGCCGTCGTGAAGGCAGAACGGTAGGCTGTCGACGCGCGCTTCTGAGAGAATTTAAAGCCAATGACAGCAACTCTAAACCAATTAACTGTACAACGACCGAGCTATTACCGTGCTTCTTGCACAGAAAAGAAGGTAGAAAAGTTTGACAGGTATATTGTCACTTGAGTTCTAGGCCTATTCTGCGTTTCGAAAATGTCAGTGTAGTTGAATACAAGTCAAGAAAAAAGCTGCTTTTCCCCGTCAAAGGACCCCTTGCCAAACAACGGCGTCGGCCGATTCTCACGAAACTGCTAGCGTGACAATGCAGGGAGTGCCAGATGAAAGGGGACAGTCTCCTCCCTGCGTTGTAACTCCGCTGCCTGCATTACCAAGCTGATCAGACTAGAAGGTTGATGAGAATCGGCCGATGCCATTGGCTAGAAGGCGGTTCTTTGACTGGGAAAAAACAGCTTTTTTCTTGACTTGTACTATAGCCACGCGCTACTTGCAATATGAATATAGGTTAATAACCGTGTGTGCAGGCAGAAAGCGAGGAATATGATATCGCCTTTTCGGCGCACTTCTTTCTCGGAGCAATTAACAGAGCCTTGTATTCTCAGTTTGTAAGCAGTGAATGGATGTCATGCATTGAACCAAAGGCTATTGTGCTACAATTATTTTCGTTTGATTCTTATCACTCGCCCGTCTGATTGACTTATTTCACTCACAACAAAGGCATGGAGCAATAACAAAGCCCGAAAAGAGTCAGAATGAAATCATTATAACACTCCAGTCTACTTTCCGTAGATAAAACCATATGCCGTAGTAATTAAGGTCTGTCGTTAAAGAGGCAGCCACGCGCAAAAATCTTTGCTCTTGCAACGAGCCCGTTAGTCATGTGTGGTCAGCGGCGTTCGTTAATAAATGGCGCCTCTTTTTGAGACAGGTCATTCTAGTCCTGGCAAATCATGTTGTATTTTTTTTTTTAGAAATACAAACCCAATTTCTGAGGAGAACTGCGCTGCCATCGTTTTTCAAGCAAGTTCGCATGCTCTCTCAGTACTGCGGGCACCAGAAAAATCAAGAAATGACACTAAACAGCTGTTCAGTTTCGTTAGCGTACAAATATCCGCGTAATAGCGCTCCTAAGGTATATTTTTAGAGGAAAACTACGATAACCACAACGTCTGGATGCGTTGACGAAGAACTGACTGCAGCCTATCTTGGTGTGCGTATCTATTTTCAGACATCATGGAATCATATCGCTTGCAGAACAGGACTCAAAGAGGGCACACACACAACTGTGCTGACACGTAAAGCTGCGTGTCCTCTCCGTGTCCTCGTCTGCAAGCGCTGTGAGTCCATGATATCTGATAACAACCAACTGGCCCAGCAACATACCCTGCATATCTGTTGTAATCTTTCCTGGCGACCTCACGTATAGACTACATAGCAAGGAGCACCAACTGCACAGCTGGTATTTACGGCGACACATTTCGATGGCACCCACTAATTTGAAACCTTTACTCTACAAAAAACTAGTCAGGTCGAAACTCGAATACGCATTGTCAGTACGGGACCCCCACCTTAACTCGATAATTGTAAAGATCGAATAAATACAAAATCGTGTCATCCGTTTCATTCTTTCCAACTATTATCGAACTGCAAGCGCAACTTTAATGAATTCAAATCTAAACTTACCTCATCTTTGAGTACGTCACATAATTTCGCTTATAAGTCTTTTCCCCAGAATCTTACCACCCCAGCCCTCATCTCAGAGATCTGATTACTGTGCCGTAATCACGCCTTTCATCCCGCAGCAACCGCCAGTTCAAGGTTGGTGTGTCCACCAATCGCACGACCTTCCATGGAACCTACTCCGCGCCTTCATCGCCTCCATTACAAATGCCGACTTGTTTAAGAATGATGTTATATACAGGGTGTTTCAAGTAAGACTTTACACGATTTAAAAAAAAAAGGTTTATGAGTAAGAGCGCTTCTTTTCGGCATAGCATTGTCTGCGATGTAGTACATCAGAATACAGCTCAGACGCGCTAACTTGCAGGCTGTTTTACTAATATTGAATAGTGAACTTCTTAACTATTACTGTTAGGCTCCTTAATTATTGACAGGCGTCAAGCCCACCTTAAGCAGTACTGTTATCAGTTTTTAGAACTTCGAAAACGCGGTTACCCTTGACGCTGTGCCCTGCAAATTTTGGCTACATCACACCAAAATACTTGCGCTTTCGAGAAGCTTGCAGCCAAGCAATCTCTCCGGTGCAAATAATTCGTCGAAATCGACAAAATTTGTGGGGCCTCAGCGCCGAGGGTAACCGCTTTTTCGAAATTCTAAATGTGATGCAGATATTACTTACGATGGGTAGCATCTCAATGACGTATAGCCTAACAATAATATATTTAAAAAGTTTACTATCCCATATTAGTTAACCAGCCTAGCTATATTCTGACGTACTTCACCCTTGCTCTATTCAGATAAAGTCTAGCTCGTGTGTGTCGAATTCAAGTCAAAGCGTCGAGACAATGCCGATGCCTCTGAAAGGTCTACTGCTTAAAAAAAAGGATGAACGGTACGGCGCGGTTCAGATGTCCAACGATATATGAGACAGATACTGCGCCATTTCCTTTCCCCCAAAAAAACCAATTATTATTATTATTAAAGCAGATAGTCTTCCTGAGACCTGTGTCCTCGTAAGCCTAAACGTTTCACTGCAGCAGTGTCAAAGCAGGGATGGATAAGTGGAATAATAAAAAAATACTCTCAATGTATCCATAATAGCCGCCGCGTTGGCTCAGTGGTTATGGCGTTCAGCTGCTCACCCGAAAGACGCAGATTCGATCCTGGCTGTGGTGGTCGAATTTCGATGGAGGCGAATTCGTAGAGGTCCGTATGCTGTGCGATGACAGTGCACGACAAAGAACCCCGGGTGGTCAAAATTTCCGGAGCCGTTCACTACGGCGTCTACAAGCACGAGTGCGAGTACATGTACAGCGTCTTCCACTCTTACAGGGAACACATGGGCGCGTGGCGAGCCTGGGCTCCAAAGAGCGTCCACACCAGAGCGTCTTTAGTGAACTAAGTGCGATATGACGAAAAGGATCTGACGACCGTATTGTTGGGGTGTTCGATACTTCGACGACATTTATAATACTTTCCTCTCGCCGTGCTGCTCGCTGCATTGAACAAACGCGGACAGGCCGAACAGCTGCCACTAAGGTTCGCGCATCACGCGGCAGGGCGTGAACATTGACCTTCTCTGCTCCTCCTTTTTCTCAGCGGGCAGCGATTCAAGCAACATTCGCGGTCGGGTTCTATGCACTTTAAAGGGAAACTCCATCCAATTATTCTTCTCAGTAAGAATTGATCCTCTGCCTCCTTCTAGCTGTGTTAATATTTATCCGGCAGCAAAAAAAATGAGAAAAATTTAATTTAGAAATTTTCCTGCCACTCAATTCAACCTTGTGATGTCCACACCGAGAGAGACAGGTTGTCGTCGTTGTGAAGTGAATAGCGGTGTGGCGTGTCCTCTAGGATTCGTGATGTATTTACGGCCTTCACCTCATTCTGTGCTGCAGAACGTTTTTTTTCTTGGTTTATGTTGACAGCCCAGCCTCTTTTTTGTCTATAGCGTCAAAAACTGCAACCTCAATCCTCCCGGAACACCACCCGCCAGCCACCTCTCCACTCCACCCACAGCCACCCTATACCCACCTCACTAGCAAGGAACCTTTATACCTCACCCTCCAGAAGCGCCACGCGCTACCCATCCACCCATCTCGCCTACCTTCCAGAGACAATCGGTCGCGTTTGTGAAACCACGGGTATGGGTAAAATCATTCATTACAGGAACAGCATCAAAGAAATCATCGAGGGTAAACCGAACCGTTTTTGCAAAATTGTTGCTTCAGAGATATCTGATCGTTCCTTAATTATTCTGTGGTGTTTTCTAGCCTATAAAAGCTCACTTTTCGATAGCAGTGGTCTCTTTATTGTTTGAGCGCAGTAGACGTTCCACACAGGCTATATTCATTTGTCCCCCGTGCCCCAAGACTAGACAAGTGGACAAGTTAGTTTCTTTTTGGATTTCAAGCCACCCAGTAACTCACCGGACATTGCGATTAGTAGAAGCAAAAGATTCATGACTGCAGCTGGATGGTTTCGGCCGGTCTACCAGGAGTGCATGTAGCCGCTTAGCCTGCAAGTATGTGTGGATCTTGCGAGTCGTGTGGTGAAAAACAAAAATTGTAGGAAACATTTAAGCTCCGCCTTCAGATAGTGGTAATGGGTTAATACCCATACATCTGGCAAAGCAAAAAAAATCTGTTTATGAAAACCAAAGCAATTTCCTCTGTATATAGGCTAAGAGCGTTAACAGAAGTTATTCATAGCTGCAATGCCTGAAAACATTAAACGTAATCTTTACCAGATTGTCACAAAATCATCTTTGAAAAATAGGAGCTACTGAATATAAACACCGTTGACAACAGTGAGAGGTTTTCTGGGGTTTTTCAAATTCATAAACATTTTTGGAGGTGCATCAAAAATGGACTGCGTATCTGCTTAATTCTAACTATTCATTACCATATACACACGATTAGGTAATCAGCAATTTTGACAAAAAAGCGAAAGGCGATTGTCTGCTGTGCGATGTCAGTGCACGTAAAAGTCCCCAGGTGGTCGAAATTATTCCCACTACGGCACCTCTTTCTACCTCTCTTCTTTCACTCCATTCCTTCCCATACGGCGCGGTTAGGGTGTCCACCGAGATATGTGAGACAATTACTGCGCCATTTCCTTTCCTCAAAAACCAATTTAAAAAAGCTGGAACATGCACTGATACGCACCTTGATATGCAGCCGTTTCGAAGTGGACGCGATGATGGCAGTACACGCAAAAGATAGCAGGTGACTTCTAACCTCACCCGTACTGCAGTTCATGAACCCCGCAGTGGAACTTGTGTGAGCTGTCATTGTTATTTCGACACTTGTAAACGTCAGCTCTTAAAATGAAAAGTCGCAAAGAACAGCTGTTTTTGTCCACTCTTTTCTGAGGCGTAAGTCGGGAAAATATGCACTGACATAAAAGGCCTGTGAAAAGCCAGACAATGGGTCCGGTTGTTTGACTCAGCAAGCGGCGCATAGGCTCTTTTTCTTTAGGACTATGGACGCTTGCCAGCAAAGAAACCGCAAAGTAGTTGCGTGAATAGAAAGTTTCCAGGGGGGTTCAGCTGAAGCAACTGATAACCCACAGCTGGCAGCGGTGAAACAAACAAATGGTGCTGCAGAAATTTCAGTTATAAGAATCAAGACAGCAAAAGTGCACTCTAAAACGCTGGGCACCAGTCGGACATATTTCACAACTGCTTTTTTGCAGCTTCACTAGTGCAGACGGGCACACAGCTGGTGTCATCTTTCTCTCCACCACACCTTTTCCTTGGCTTAACTATAGGAAGACACGGTGCCGCAAGTTCTGCACACTATCCACGAGGAATTGTATGCATCTACATGGTACCACCTGAACCAACTACACTCTGCAGCACCACACATACAGCACCACCGCTCATGGAGCCTGCTCTTAAATGCGCCAACGCCACCTTCCTGGATGCGAAAAAGCTTCCTGCAAAAGAAGCCTGAAAATTCACTTAATGATCTTGCCCAAACACACATTCTGCGGCAAAGATATTTGGGCGTGCCTCCGAAGAGGTGCTGACGCGCTTGCACAGAACGTAGCAGGCGGCGCATATAATCCCTGTGTTGCACCCTCGTAAGATCGATGGTGCATGCCGCTCTGTGTTTCTTCACTCAACAGTGCGTTCTGGGGTGAGTCAGTCGGAAGAACTTTATCGACGATTCAAAACAATCCGCCGTGATGATCATATCGTGGTCACACCTCTTACAACCGGTGGACATGTGGTACCAGAGTCCGACCAAAATGTAAACAAAAAGTAAAATAGTAAAAAACAAAAATGAACAAGAAAATAAACGGACGGCATACAATGCGACAATGGGCATAATCATTCGTAACCGAGCACCAAGGCCCACCACTGCCCTAGACGAAGCTTGCTGGCTGCCGCCGCAGCCGATCTCACCTGCCCAAAACCGAGCGCCCTCTTTAGCGTCGCCGACCGAGTGGCGCCCTCCAGGGGCGGCGTCGAGAGCCCACGGCAACGGAGGGCGAGGTGCTCTACATTTTCTATCTCCGCTCCGCACACTCGACACATCGTACACGTAACGGCTGTGTCGAAGTCGCTGCGGTACTCTAGACTCCTGAGAGCCCCGGCACGAGCCTCAGATAGTACCGCTGTTACTGGTTCGATGCTGGTCTTATGCAGCCGGTAGAGTGCGAGCGTAGACTTTTTCCCCATGTTTGTGGCCCACACCTCTTGCTCGGCTTCTTGCATGCGACCACGCGCCCACTTGGTCGCCGACTGCGGCACGAAAGTATTTTTTCTTCCACGAACAAAAAGTAGGGCAGAGAACTTTCTGTATATATCCTGTCAAAGCTGGGAGTCGGAAGCATAAAAGACTAACCCCTCGCAAGAGGTGGTGGGTAGAGAATGGACCTTTTTCCAGTAACCCACCACTCATGTGCCACAAGGAAAAGTGGTCATTTTCGCTCTCAGCGCAACACGAACGGGACACAAGACGAAGGACTAGCACAAAATCATTTTCGCTCTCAGCGCAACACGAACGGGACACAAGACGAAGGACTAGCACAAACAGAGCCTGTTTGTGCTAGTCCTTCGTCTTGTGTCCCGTTCGTGTTGCGCTGAGAGCGAAAATGAACACTTACCAAATCGCCCAAATTTCCGCCTTGCTGAAGGAAAAGTGGGTTTTCCGGTTTGAATCCCCCTAAGCTCCCTCGCATCTTTTCTGCGAAAATTCATTCACAGTGGTGGGGTTAAAGCCCCTCAATAGACTAGTCCATTGAGGGGCTTTAGGTAGGGTGGAATATACAGCCTGTAGTTAAGAGCAGTGTTGGTTTCGCCTATCCAGAAGAGATAGGTGTGAGTCATCTTTTGACACACCTTGGGAACACCTCCCCTTTGGCTGGCTATTCCGTATTGCCAGTATTCCTCCGTGGCCTTTTTATGTCAGCGTTGCGTGGCTGTCATCAGCACGGGGTGTGGGCCTTGTCAAGCCTTTTTTAAGGCCAGTGTGCAAAAACGAGTACGAATTTGTTCAAGCTTTTGTAGTGTAAACACTTGTCTCCATACATCTTTTCTTTTTCGTACATGAAGTGAAATTGTACTCGCCGTGAGTACAACTTTTGCTGACATGTGTATTTTGCTTCATTTTCTTTTTTTTCTTCTCTTTTAATTTGCATACACCTTTTTATGTCAGCACTGAGTCGCTATCACCTGCACGGGATGTGGGCCTTGTCAAGCCTTTTTTAAGGCTTATTGCTTTCCCCCTCAACATCACTCCTGTCCAGTGGATGTCGGATGCTGAAGTAAAGTTGACTTTTACCACACGCAATACAAACCTGGTGACCGTGTACGCGTGGGGACGCCGATTCGGCGCCGCGGCTTCAGTGAAAAGCTTTTTGCGCTCTCATTGTTTGCGCTTGCAGTGTTTATTATGCATTGTCTTTGCTATTGTTGATCTTACTTTTCGTTTAAGCATCCGGCTGATGCTTCTTTGAGAGAAGTAATGCCGCGAAACTGTTATATAACTTGTTTGTTCGAGTTCGAAATCGTTGGCGCGCGGGAAAATCACTTTGTTATGCGAGATGGGATCAGCGTTATCTCGAAGGATTCCAGCCAGGCGCAGCTATTTCGACATTATTCTGGGTTGTTTTAGTTGTTTTTAGCGCCTTATCTTGAATGTTCCTCTTCGATGTCCACCGAGCACGTTTCTTGCTATCGGAGTCGCCAAATTCTTCAGTTTATTTATGTGCAATAGTCACTTAGTAACTAAACTACTGCTGAAATATTTCGTTTCATGTCTCCTTCACTGCTTATAATTTCGCGACGGAACAAATCAAAGTTGGGTAAAAAGGTGAGATGTGTGGTTTGCAAAAGGACTGAGATCGTCCTGTCGCAATTCGTGGTGACTTTGAACGCAAATTTCGTCATTGTACGAGCGACTCCCAACTGTTGTGGACAAAGTTGCTATTAGTGGTTTATTTTTTAAAAAATAAAAATTGCAATTTAATAGAAGAAAAGATGGGCGCTGACCATGCCAACCACGTGTGCTCTTTTTGTGCATAAAAACGGCAGCACACCTGAATTGGCATGACGCGACGGGTTTGAAAGCGAAAATTCCATACCTATTATTGTTTCCGGGAAGTCTCATTATGCGCCCTGCTTTTCTATGTTTTTATATTTTTTATATACTTTTATGTATTACATATGTATTTATGTAGCGCCCCTTCCGAGCGTTTTCCTGATTGAAATATGCGGCTTTAGGCAGCGTAGTGCAGGAGGTGCGACCAGGTGTGCGCATAGCTAGGCGCCTCTAATTGGGAGAACAAAGGCGGTTGGGGAACGCTTGACACATGCGAAACCGGTTCAGAAGGAAAACGATGATTTGCCAGCCAGACCATGAACGTTTGACATCACGTTTATTTACACCACGGAGATGTCTGTTCTGGAGTAGAGGGCTCGGAAATCCGCGAGGTCCCTTCTGCAGACAAGGTGCACCTGCACTGGTAACGCGAACATTATGGCAGCAATAGGCCTGGTCGGGAGGAGAATTAGAGAAAAAAGAGTGACACTCGACCAAACATTTATTAGAGAACCGAAGTTTTTATGCCGATCAGACACATTCTGGTTTCACTACCTTGGAGCCAGAGGCGAAGGTTAGCTTCGGCCGGTTCTCATGACGTCGCAGTTGCAGTGCAGCAGAGGGTCCTTTCTCCCCTTGATGTGGGCTGTTGCACTGCCATAGATAGTTTTCCGCGAGTATAGCGTGAAATCGCAGGTGATTGGCAGCTGCCTCAGTGAAAGGAGGTTAATGGCTACGCCATTAGCCCTGTCTACATGCACCCGATAGCGTCGGGTCGATTCGGGGGTCGGGTTGAGCATGGTCAAACCAATTCAACCAGTGCGTGTTTACATGAACTCGATTTTAGCGATTCGAGACCGTGGTTCAACTCTAGCGACACCAAGCATCGAGCAAGCAGTAGCTGCCTCCAACATTGAGGCACGCCATCGCTGTATCGGAGGCGCGACGGCGCGCGTGAAAAGCAAGTTCGCATTTATCCTTTCCCCTCTCAAGAACCCTATTTTTCAACTCGACAGCGTTTACAACCACATCGGGTCAGGGTCGAGTTGAGTCAACCTACAGCTTGTGGCGGAGTTGACTGGACCCGACTGGTCGATTCTCGACTCTGCACGCATTTACATGAACCCAGATCCGTTTTTGCGGCCCGATAACTCAACAACCAGGCCGTGTTCGGTTTATATGAACCGAACACGCTATTGGCTCAAAGAGCTCCCATGAGGAATATTTGCTGCTGCATTCTTGACTTCTATCGCCACATAGGTTACTGCGCCCCAGTGCTGGGCAAGGAACAATGCTGTTCTACCACACTGTCGTGAATAGGGAGCCCCCTTCCTGTGTTTTGGCACTAACAATGCCTTACTGTGTGGCTGCTGGAAGAGGAAAGGGGAGGGGCGCTTTTGGGTGTGGCCTTGCAAGCCACTTCCTTTCCGCACCACAAGCTCGAGGAAAAAAGAAAAGCAGAAACCCTTTTCAAATACAGCCCAGGCAAGAAAAAAGGAAAGAGCTAAAATCCATCCAAGTTCTGAGCAATAACCTGCGCGCACGAACACAGACAACCAAGAGGTTGGTGGTAGTGCAGTAGCAACAAAATATTCTGACGCCAGATGAAGCCACGTCGCCCTAGTGAATTTTGGCGCGAATTTCAAATCCCCACTCAAAATACATACACAAGTTTAAAAGCCCATAAAACGCAAACCCTAAGCTCGATATGAATGAAAATTAAAGCTTGACAAACAAGAAAGAAGAAGGGAGGAAATGTTGAGGACGAAATTTTGATATCTGGCTTAGTTTTTTCACGAGATGACATGAAAGGCCAACATATCTATAAGTGCAATTTTTCTGGATTTTTACCTCTGATTAGTAAATAAATGAAACTTAAGAAATAATATCTATCCACAACATTTCCTCTATTCACTAAAGAAAACGCTGCCACAGACCTCATGAAAATTGAGCAATTTTTAGAAACGCTACAGCTTCTGAAAGTTCTTATGTATTTCCTGAGGACACTGCCACTGGTGAAACCTCTTAAAGTGAAGCTGAAACGGTTTTCAAATCGCATGAAACGCTGTGGTTGGGAAGAAAGGACCTTGAAAATCATGTGTGTAATTTTTTCCCGATTCTATCCGCAAACAGAGCTGCAATCGCTTCTTAAAAACCCGCCGCCGGCACGCCCTCGTCGCTTCCGGAAGCGCCGGGTTGGGGGACGGCAGAGCGGGAGAACTGGCGGAAGTGACGCCATTCACGGAGAGTCGGCCGGCCGGCTGCGCTTGCTTCGCTGCGGCCCGCGCTTTGGCGAACCACAGATCAACGCAATCTTCTGCCAGTGCCGTTTACTTTCTCTCGTTCGGGCGTTCCGTGTAATGCTTGAAGCCTGTATATAAACCAGCTTTAGTATGATACTTCTTTCGAACAGCGCTCAGCACACAGCTTGGTAGAATCCGTCGGTTGTTCTCCGTCAGCCTCTTCCACGTTAACCAGACAATCTGGTTGTACGCAACATGCCGAAACTGCCTGCACAGAATATGTGCAGCAATATTTCTCTTTTCGTTATATTACTTTCTTACCTGTTTGTAAACTCTTTGCCTTTCCCAGCTGGTTCACATCCATGCTGAGCTAAAGCCACTTCCAGCAATGCTTTACTGAGGCACACAGTCTTGAACTTTTTGAGCTCGTTACGCACTGTGTGCCTTTTTGCTTTTTCCTGATTGCTTGAACCTCGTGGCAGCACAAGCAATTCTCTTAATCTTTCATCAGCGCGCAGCACATGCACCCGCACCTAACTGAACAAAAAACCGATTATATAGGCCTAGTATACTTGAGCAAAGAAAACATTTGCATTCATGAGCGCTTGGTCATGACTGACGATCGACAATGGGGCCAGAATTCATACAAATTTGTCCTTGAGTCAGAACGGCAAAGTGGTCGAGCAGCGGCACGCATATATCTGCCACAAGCAATTCTGCCGGCTATCTCGATACGCAACAGCAGCAACTATATCTCGTAGCAAACTAGTTTTGATGAGCAGCACTGCGAGCTCCGAAGCGCAGCCATAATTATTTTCAAAAGCGTGTTCAGCATGAAAAAAAAAACAACGCACGGGGGTAAGTGCAAAAGTTTCATGGTTGAACAGTATATAGCCCGAACAAGCGCCAGAAGGAAAGCGCACACGGGAGCTTCCTCCCGGTCGCCTCGTCTCTTCGCGCTGTAGTACAGCAGTGCACCCACTCCAAATCATGCAGTTTTGCATTGTTTTGTAGTTCTAAAAGGCCTTCGGGCGTAATTAGGCAATTAACCATAAATAAATGAACAAACAAATGCTTTACCTCGCGCGACTCGTGTAAGCGTGCCGGTGATCTGATTTAGATGTTTACAGTAGTTACAAGAATTTGGTGGCCAGGCTTTTATGCAGCAGCAATACACAGAAACGTTTCGACGAAATTCACTTTTTTTTTAGTTCCACTTGTATCTACACAAAACATATGCACACGCATGCACCTAGGCAAAACATACGTATCAGTCGAGATTTGGTTTTCGTGTTACCCTGGTAGGACGTGAAAGGCCCATACTGGGTTAACGAAATTTCCGGCTTGCAGGCGCCGCCATGCGGTCACTTCTCTATTAGCTTATCAGGCGGTGGTGCCAGTTTTCTGTTTAGTCTGTAGTTCTCAACGATTTCGGAATAGTTTTGCGCGCGCTCGTCCAGATTCCGACAGTACGGCGGTTCCATGGTTACCCAGAAGCAGAGAATATGGGAATGCGCTGACTACCCCGGAGTCGACGAAGATATTGATAGCAGAGAAAGCTGAGAAGCCCTGCTGTGCAGCGACGAACCCGCGCGGCGGAAACAAGCCAATCCACCTGGCGGCTGATGCCGCGAAGAGATAAAGTCTCTTTGTTAGCCTTTAGTCACGGAGGCACCGGCCCCCGCCCTCCAGGCCTGCGTGCCGGGGGCGGTGAGTAGTAAGGCTTCTCATTTCCGGTGAAAATAAATGCTGTCATCCACCCAGCCATCGAGATTTCCAACACGTGAACATGACGCGACTTGACATTCATTGCCGGCGCACTCCGCGGCGTCGTTGGTTCCGCCGTTTTCTGAAGCTGCTGATGGCTCGAACATGCATGGTGAAAGTGCAAACTGCTCACCACTGCTTGAATTATCCATAAGTGGAATAAAAACTATAAAATGACGTAGAGATCTCATTTTTTTTTCGAAAAGTGCTTCAGCTTCCCTTTAAAGCGGAGCTTAAACGTTTCGCCCAATTTTTTTCCTCCGACTATTCCACACTTTCATGGGAAAGTAGAGAGAAACTGATGGTAGTATATGTACTTCAAACCCCGGAGTAGTTCAGTGTAACATTCGGAAGCACTTCCTTTGAAAGGACGTAGGTTGACGATGCCATTTTCTCCGGAAAAAGGCCGCATATATTTAATACCGACTCCAGAAGGTTTAGCTTCATCTTATTACAAAGTAGCGCCCTAGTCAAGGTTATATGAGAAAAGACTGTCCGCTTCGAAACATGAGGCCGAAAGTGTCGGGATCCTGGCGACAGGTGCTGTAAATGGGCCTAGATCAGCAGCGTCCATGACTGCTAGCTTCTCCCTGGAAGTATTGGTACTGTGCTCTCGCACTGCGAACCAATAGCGTTGCCGTGCTGGTGGTGCTGATAGCTGAAAGCCCGTGGCTTCTACTGCTGGGTTCTTTTCCCGTCCTGATACCATAGAAGGTAGAAAGAATGTTGTTCGTTTTTTTTTTGAGGTTGGAACCCATATCTTGAGACCTTAGTTGAAATTCGCCACGATGTCATGGATATTTTTATGGGGCCACGTGCTTCTTAAAGTAGCCAGTTTGGCGAAAAGTAGCCACCTGTGGCAACGCTGGTGCTTGAGCACTGCACGGGCCAGGCTTGTCCTAGCCTTCTTACATGAAATTATATCGGAAGTGCGCGTGTGCCTGACAGTTGGGGTCTTTTTTTCCAGTTGCCAGTCACTAATGGCCCCCACGTGGTCTCCGACTTGGCAGTAGAGTTCTTAAAATAGGGTGACGCCATTGTTTAGGTCCTCAGAGGAGTGCCCATGGGTGCTAGGCAACAACCGAAGGTAGCGGCGCTATTGTCATATTTCCTGCCAGCATTCATCCCCTGAGATTCCCCAACGGGACATGAGGAAAACCAGCGAAAAGGACGCATTCACAAGAAGTACACAGGACAACGCTCACCCTATTGTAAAGGTCTCTGTTGTGCAATATCTTATCACCCCAGCTGCCCCAAGTGCAAAAGGAAAGGATAGCAAGCAGTTTTGCGGAACTGGGTGCAGCTCAGAGAAGTTTTATCAACGGACTACTTTTGTCGCGGAGGAATTCTGTGCGAAGGTCTTAAATGTTGGCGGAGCTTCACTGCAGACTTAAGTTCTATCTCACTATAGCAGTCACCTTCACAGCAGCGTCCCCGGTGTCACGACGTCCCGGTGTCCCCGGTGCCTCAAGCGTAGCTTCGGTGGAAGTGGATCCCGACGCCTTTCTGTTTTGGGTGAGAGATATTTCTTTACCGTCTTGAATACGTTTTTGACGGTCATCTAGCGTTAAGCTGTCACTTTCGCTCTGTGTGGTGTAAGCTTTTTCTTGTCATTTGATTCGAACAAATTCCCGAAGGAACACTGTCGATTATGTCGCGTGCATACAAATTTTCCGGTTTTACTCTAGGTAACTGTTTCTGCGGACCTTGTTTCAGCGTCCGCCATTTGCAGTGTAAGCAATTTTGTGGCGATAACCTAAAAACTTGATCGTTTGGCTGCTTCCGTTTGGAAACCGTTGCGAGGACGTCATGTGTTCGGGCAACTTCTTCCTCGCGTGCTAGGGAGTAAGGCGAACAGTTCTTCAATAGGGAGTCTCATCGTTTCTATTGCGGGGTCCTTCCCCTGTATTTACAGCCTGCGCAACTGCCTCCGAATATTTGTCTGCCAGCCTACCCGCTTTAAATCCGTCACCTGGCATTGTCGCTTCGCGTTCGTCTTCGGGCTGCTTCCGGCGTGTTCGTGTGCATCCGTACTGCCTAGGAAGCCTCTGCAAAATCGTCATAGAGAATGGGTTTCCATTCAGCAGTTCGACTTAATCTTTGGTCACCGGGACTGACTGGTTTAGAACCTATGTGCCGTGGCATCTATCAAGGGATCGCATGTTAGCCTTCATACTTCAAAACCGCAACGGAAACCTTGATTTCCCTTCTTGACGATTCTCGTAGTCTGTTCGCTATCCGGTTCCACAAGTGCTGCCAAAAAGGGGTTCAAAGAGGTGTCCAGCAAACCGAGGGGGTTACTGTGCACAGTGAAGTGCTCAGCTTACTGCGTGCTGACTCTTACCAGGCTGTTCCCAAAACTCTATTTGTGATTGTTGTATACTTTTATGAGTCTCTGTTCTCAAACACCTTTTATCCGGTTTTGTTGTCGGCTGTCAATGCATGTTGTGCGCATGTTTATTCTCCTGTTTGATGCTGCACTGTATTGTGCATTACGACTTTCTTTTTAAACCCGTATGTAACAGCTCTGTGGGGCACTCAATGGAAACGAAAAAAAAACTTGCACGGCTCTTAAGATTCCCTTCAGAGTACAATGCGTCCTCATACCACTAATGGCGCAGCGTATTATTTAAAGCACACCCACTGGTAGACCTTGTCTCGAAGCCCTCCATCCAATGGCGTCGACAGTTTCTCATGACGTCGCATTTAATGCTATTTCATGGTGACGTCTGCCATTTATTTGCGATCTCATGCTAACGGATTGACAGCTCGACGCCATTGTCTGGACAGCCTATTTAGTCGGATATTCGCCGCTTCATTGTCGAGTTGTCCTACTATAGTAGCCGTAAACTATAATGTATGGTACCGCTAACATGTCGTCTTGTCTTCCAGGAAAAGACTGCGGGACATCCCAGCGCTACCTCGGAGCCATCGCCATGTTTTACTACTCGGTACGGCAGTTCCCGCTACATAAAGTCACATCGGCCGATCGGCCGGACATGGTTTCCTACTCCGCCAGGGTTTCAAGGACCCCGTTCATCCGCACAAATGTGACTATGGTGTTCGTCGCCTTCACAGTGCAGATGCACAGCTCGGATCTCTATGATGGCGCTGCTTTCGCCTACGGCCGAAGCTATCACGAAGTCCTGCTCAACCTGGTGAATTTATCGCCTCTCGTTAACAGTGTCCTAGACGATGAGTGCGACCTACACTTCGATGACATCCCGGCGGACGTCACAATTCGGGTCGACGAAGTGCTCAGGTTATCTGTGTACGACATGTATCAAGCGATGCTCCGTTACTGCGGACGCATCCCGTACGAGGACCAGCTGGCGCAAACGAAGGCTCGACTGCAAGCCTACTTCGCCGGGAGGAACCACAGCTATGCACAGACATTACAGGTGTGGCTACATTTCTACCTATCTGAGTCAAGTTAGCAGCAAAAAATTATCTTCCTTGCAGTCTTTCGAGATCAGGTTGGAAAAGCATATGCTATTATCTCCGCTGGCCAGCTAGGTATCTGTTCTAGATTTTTTCGATTCTTTTTCACTATTATAGTACCCAAGATTCTGCATATTCTGCTAGTTTTTGTGTCAAAACATCGTTAGTACATGACCAACCTTCTTGGACATAAATTTTGAATATTGGACAACTGTAAGGTACTAGAAGTATTTAAGGTATTGGTTCATTCTTCCAACATGTAGCAAAATCTTTCCTTTAGAGTGTTTCCATTGATCGCATCAAGGAGTTAACAGTCATAGAGGATATAATGTAAAATTTTACATATGTATGGAAAATTTGCTTTCACAAACGGTCTCCTGCTCAAAAATGCTTCTGCCTAGAGTTTTCGGTTCATGGCACAGTTTCAGCTGCCCATTATTGGTGACTTTTCAGCACTAATGGCTTGCATTGCTCTACTTATTCTTTTACGACCCCCCCCCCCTCCTGCCTCTCTTCCAGTGCAGGGTGGCCAATCAGACCTTTCTTCTTATTAACCTCCCTGCTTTTGCTCTACCACTTTTCTCTCTCTCAACACCTAATGCTCGTTGTCCAGCTTATATCGACTATCCATGCTATCTGAAGACGAGTAACAAGGCAATTTATGCTTTTCTTCATGCATATCTCTTGTGCCCTGCAGGTGTCCCTCATCTGTCCGCTAACGTACAGGAAGATTGAGGTGCCCTGTCGAGGAATCCGCTGCAGTCACGTCCAATGCTTCGACGCGTATGCGTACCTCAACTTCAACGAGGCCACTCCACAGCCGCCCTGGAGATGTCCAATCTGCTACGAACAGGTCCTCGAACCGGATATGCAGGTGGACTTGCTAATGCTGAGAGTCCTTGAAACGGTCGACGACTTGTGCGAGGCTGTAGTCTTCCGACCCGACGCAAGCTGGGCATCGGTGATTCCGCAGCATCGAAGGCTTTCCGTAGCTGACATCGGTTCGCCACCGTGATTTCCTACCACATCCACAGTCAGCGCAACTCCGCGTGCCACAATAGCATGGCATGGAAAGAGAATAAAAGCTCACGTGTTTTTGCGATTTGTGCTCATCTGTATTCACTCACTACAGCGACAAATTGAGTTGTGAATTCACAAATTATTTTATGCCGTTAAGTTCCTTGAAATCGCACGTCTAGTAACGATCAATTTTCATTATCGATTGTGGTTCTGAGGTTTTCACTTAAACAGAATCTTGATACTGCCAACGACGCACGGTTTATGCAAATTTGAGCTAACACCGCAGTTCAAGTGTCTAGCTAGAAGTGGGGCTGTCACTTTGCCTTTCATTATCCGCCTCCAATGGAAAATACCGATACTGAGGGCACGACCTTATTTCTCCCGAAACTAGTACCTTGCGCCAATTTCGGAGTTATTTTCTACGCTCATATTTGGGTTCGCGCTGGCTACAGAATGAGACATAAATGGCTCTCCCCCTCTTTATTCGCGCATGGGATGATCAAGCAGCACAGCTGTCAAGCGACAGAATTTGAAGCAACGTAAACGGTAACTTCGTGCAACATTCGAGCCAGCTATTTTTTAACGTGATCTGCAACTTTAGGACTGACATTTTTTTTCCCGACGCTGATAATTAAAATCTTGGCTAGTTTGTCCTGATGATTAACGTTCTAGAACGAAAGAAACCCTGCACACTAGGTCTCATGCGTTTAAACAGCACGGCGTTGCCTATGACACACCGTCGTTTTTAAAAAGCTTGAATAACATTTAGGTGGTGTGTCTGGTAGAAGCGAACCATAATCGCTAGCGCGAGCTGTTTATCCGTCGAAGCCAGTGCGACTACAGCTGCCATCAAATTGTTCGCATTCGCAAAAATGAGACTGTAAAGCATTTATGTCGAGTCGCCAGTTTTCCTAGGGGGCTATTGCTTGTTTCTTGCGATGATCTCGAGCCACCGTATTCAGACACGTTTATTTTGTAGTCGGTTAGAGCTCAAGGACGAAGCGGCAAATGTCGATCCCTCAGATGAGCCCCCCCCCCCCCCCCCCAGTCAATGGCATCGACCGATTCTCTCCCTTGTCCGATCCCCTTGGGAGCATGAAATCTTTGGGGGCGGTTGATGAATGGGGAATAACCACGGCTTAATCGGATTGACCGCGGCGTCATGGAAATCTAACGCCATTGGCTTGAGCGCCTCCTTTGGCGGACATCTGCCGCTTGGTTCGAGTTGTATGCGACATCAGCTCTTGTAGTCACCCGCCACCATCAGCGTTATCTACAGTAGCAGGAACATGGCGGTGCGTGGCCCGACGTCTAAAGACAAGCATGGCTGGACCCGACGTTGTTTCGCGCACGCGATCCAGCCATCTTGGAGGCCAGTTCATGTTAGGATGCGGAGCGAAGACGGCCACGCTCGCGGGCTGCCCGCTTTGGTACGTGCACCTTCCATGAAAGTACAGTAAGAACGCTAGGAAACAATTTTTTTTTCTTCTGATGGCGCAGCATGTCTCTCTTTGATAACAGGGACTCATTCTCATCTGCTGAGCTCTTAGAGCGAACTCATTCAAACTTCATGAATGCTCGGCTGTGAGTTGTCGCTGCGATCTGCAAATCTTGCGAACGAGTAATCTCGCTGTCGTCTGAAAGCGTGACACGTGACTTGGGAATAAAAAACATAAAAAGGGGCCCGAGGCTACTGCGGCATAACTTCACACTCCAAAACTTCCGTTCATGAAGCATCACCGTATAAATTACTGAAGCCGAGTCTTGAATTTCAGTCACTCATTCAGCGCCCGTCTTTTCGTCAGTGTTTTTGCTTCTCTTGTCTACGTCGGTTCCCGCGCTGGTCATTTCGATTCATGTCCCACCAACTCGCCCAATCAGCAATATTGATTCATTGCACATCAAGGCTCCTTTAAGAGGGCTCACCATCTACGAGGCAACTCAGATTTGAACTTTTTCTGTTGGCAGCACTTGATTTTTTGAAGCTTGGAGAGAGAGTGAAAAACATTTATTAAAATCTCAATGAGATTATAGCGGTGGGCCGTTGTCTTCATCGTTGACGTCTGACCTCTTCGCAAGGTCGGGCGCCATTCCAGGGCTCCGCTGAGTCTTGCTGCTTCGCATGCGTGCTTCACAAGGGCCCTTTGGGCTGCGAGCTCGCTGCTGGTGAGCAGACCCTCCCATTGCTCCGCACTCGGTGTTTTGAGTTTGTGGAATGCATAATTGCGTTTGCACTCCCATGTAATGTGGTATAGCGTGGGGGTTGCCCCGCACCACGGGCATGTGTCCCTGAATTGTGTAGGGTACATTTTGTGCAGGATGCAAAGGTTGAAGAATGTTCCTCACTACGTTCCGTACGCTGTAAAGGACACCCCCGCCACACTTTTAGTTGGCCGTACCGCCGCAGTGCAGCCGCGTAGTATTTGTTGATGATGATGTTTGTCTGGTAGCTGCTTTCGAATGCTTTTAGCGCCATCTATTGCCACGAGCAAAAACTGCAATGCGGATTCAATCCAAAGAAATATCCAAGCCAAGCCTCAGCCTTTCCGTTCTTGTAATCTTCAGGAGCCGGAGCGAGTTTTCTTCTTCCTTGATTGCCTTTATATTTTAACATGTCTCGAAGAAGTGTTCTTTCGAATGCTCATGTGATCTCTATGTTGTCATGGCAAGAGATTGACGACATCATCACCTGGCGAGCGGAGCAACGGCTATTTGGAGCTGCTACGCATCCGCACAACGGCGACGACTACGAGATGAGCAGCAACTGGGATGAATTTTCCAACTACCGCTCACGATATGGGCTGCTCGATATTGATAACTTCGAGCCTACACTTTTCAGACAGCAGTTCAGGTTTGCTAAGGAGGATTTTGGTGAACTGTGTAGCGCCCTTCGTATTCCGGACGCAATCACGACTGCGCAAAACGTCAGCATTCCTGGCCGAGAAGCCTTGTGCATTACGCTGCGAAGGCTCGCTTATCCAAACAGATGGTGTGACTTAGAAGCGATGTTTGGAAGGCATTCGTCTGTAATGTCGAGCACTGCAACAATGGTCATAGACCACATCGTCGCTGCTTTTGGGCACCTTATCACCGACTGCAACAACCATGACTGGTTATCGACTGCTGTCCTCCAAAAGTTTGCAAATGTAAGTCACAATTGCAAGTTGCGCGCCCAACGCTGTCATTACACAGCAGGACCTAAATGCTTGTCTCCTAATTTTTCGTTACAGGCTGTTGAAGCAAGAGGTGCAGCATTGCCTAACTGTTGGGCTTTTATTGATGGGACTGCCCGCCCTATATGTCGTCCCAAAAGGGATCAGAGGCTTTATTACTCGGGACACAAAAGAGTGCATTGCACAAAATATCAATCATTGATGTGCCCAAATGGGATCATATGTCAGCTGGATGGGCACTATCCAGGGAGCTATCATGATTCAAGTGAGCCCCTTATATAATTCTCCCTGATAGTTCGGTGTCTTGATTTCCTTCACTGTGTGCCACAAAGACTGGCACCGAAATGTCAGAAACATACTAGTGTGATTTACCTTCCGTAAACGGGCTTTTTTCTTTTTTTGCAGGAATACTCCGAGAGAGTGGTCTGTATGCCAAGTTGGAGAAGCTGGTGAAGGGGGAAGACGGTTATTTACGGGGACCCTGCATACCCGCTTCGGCCACTTCTGATGAAGCCGTATGGTGGTTGTCATTTGACGCGTGGCCAGGAGGCTTTCAATTATGCAATGAGCGGAGTCCGCCAGGCGGTAGAATGGGGATTTGGCAAGGTTATTGGTGAATTTGCCTTCCTCGACTACAAGAAGAACCAAAAACTTCTTTGGCAACAAGTGGCAAAAATGTACAAGGTGGCCACAATCTTAACAAACTGTCACACAACTATTTATGGCAGCCAAGTGTCCACGTATTTTAACTTAGACCCACCTATCTTGCGTGAGTACCTGCGCCCACTCCCTGTGCAATTATCTCAGCCGAGATAAAGTCAAAAGAGCTGCAACTGGGGCTAGTTGGAAATGCATTCTTGAAGGTAATGATGAGCGCTGTCAAAATACGAGAAGGGACGAGCACTTTGTCCTGTGTGCTCGTCCCTTCTCGTATTTTGACAGCGCTCATCATTACCTTCAAGAATGAGATACAGCTTACTTCAGTGAAATGAAACGAGCTTGTGCTTGGGCAAATCCTAATTTATTTTTGCCGTGAGGGTTTGAACCAACTGTATCAGAGCATTGTCCCTTGCATCAGCACGTCTCTGCTCCTCAGCACGATGTCTCCTCTCCTCTTCTTTTTCTTCGGCGCGTTCTCTGCGTTCCAGAATTCTTTCTTCGTGCTCCATAATTTTCAACTCTTTCTCCCATTGGAGCTTGCTTTCTTCAAACGCCAATCGCCGCAATTCAACCTCACATTCTTTTTCTTTCATGATCATTTCATGCCTCATCCTTTTAAGCATGAAATCGTAGTCGGTGTTCTGATCTGATTTTCTTTTTCCTGTAGAAGACACAATTCTCAAGGATAAGCAGGGAACATGTATGGCGCTTCATGTCTCAGGCACAATGTCTAGAATATGAACATCATTTTTGCTCACAGCGCAACAAGAACAGGACAAGAGACTAAAGACTACCACAGACAAGCGCTAACTAGCAGCTGGTTTTTTATTGAAGAACGAAAGGCATATAAATACACACAATGAACTACTTATCAAACAACAAAATTTATATGGAAGTCAGGTGAGAGGTCAGATAACCCAATTCCCACTCGGATAATGCAATGGAAGGGCTCCTGATACACATTGTACTGTTGTGGTGAATATAGAAGGCCTCCATTACCTCGCGTGTTAGCTTATCGCTGTGTCGGAAAAGGATACGCGTGTTCTTGTAAACAGGAACGCATTTGCACTCCTTGCACTGAAAAGTCAACTGGCCAAGGCGGTCACCTTTTGCTCTCCTTTCTGCATAATCTTTCTCATGCTTGCATTGGCATTTCCTGCAGAGCCTGTGTGGGAAAGGGGATCATTTTTTCTTGTGTTCTCATGCTCCATCAGACGTTTGTTGACACACCTGCCAGTCTGGCCAATGTACATGGCACCGCATGAGAAAGGGACCTGATACACCCACCTCACACGGTATAGGTGGCGAAACATGACGCACATGACAAGCATCCCTCTTGCCGTCTTGCCTCTGACTGACCTGTTTGCACATTGTGCTAAGTTTTCTAGGCACAGAAAAGACATCAATGTTGTATCTGCCAGGAATTTTTTCAACCCATGTGACAAGCAGTGTGCATACGGGACCACAGCCGCCTTTTTCTTCTTTTTGCCTTCTTTCAGCTGAGCCCCATTCTTAAGCTATCTAAGGAGTTTCTCCGCTGCCCTGGAAATGAGTTGATCAGGGTACCCATTCACATGTAACCGGCTTCCTTGCGGCAAAATGCTCTCCCCCGTCCTCTCATGGCAAGATTTCCTGAGAGCTGATTGCAAGCAAGAAACGGCAATACCCTGCTTTGAGCTTAGAATGGCCAGACCGAAAGTTTAGCAACGGTTTGGTAGTCCTCGGGCAATACCACCAGCACAAGTGTTTGTCCTCACCACACAATGCCAAATTCAAAAACTGCAGTTCTCTGTTGCTGGGAACCTCAGTTGTGAACTCTAGCCCACGTCCATATCCCTTAAAAATCTCCAGAACGTCGACAAGACTTCTATGCAAGCGGCCTGTTCGGGTGAACACCAAGTAGTCGTCGTAAACATACCGAAAAACCCTAATGAGTTATTCATCCAATGCCTTTTCAATTGCCCTATCAATCCTGCTTAAAAAGATGTTGGCTAATACAGGTGCCCCACGTGCCTTCCACATAAATTTTATTGTTTGATAAGTAGTTCATTGTGTGTATTTATATGCCTTTTGTTCTTCAATAAAAAAACGGTTGATAGTCAGCGCTTGTCTGTGGTAGCCTTTCGTCTTGTCTCTCATTCTTGTTGCGCTGTGAGCAAAAATGAACACTTACCAACTCTCCCAAACATTCACCTTACTGAATGCCAGAATATGAACGTTTTCAAATAACCTGCCTCGTCCTGGGTAACTCAAGGGCGTTTGCTGTTGCACTCGCTCAGAAGGCTGAGTGCTGGGAAGGCTCCTGGCATCAGGCACTGCAGGAGTTGAGTCCATAGGAGGCCTGACTTCAGGCACTACAGAAGTTGGGTCCATAGGAGGCCTGGCATCAGGCACTGCAGGAGTTTGGTCCATAGGAGGCGTGCTTGGGGCGCGCTCCTCGTCATCTGCCGTCGTTGCCAGCATGCCGTGCAATAACTCTCCCGGCGTGACCCCGCTGCTGCCTGTAAACGCAACATATGAAAATTTGCTTTCACCAACAATCCTGCATGATGCAAATTCAGCCTCTGTGATCGCAGCTGAATTACTGCCGTCTGCTGGAACGCTTACCGGCCATGTCGAGGTCAATACCAGCACTTTCTGGTGGTGTATCCCGGTATGCCGCCGCGTACCTCTCCATGTACAAATCCCTGGCAGCGGCCGTCTTCTTCCGCGCTGCGGTGTTGTTCATTGGCTGGGAAGCGGCTGCAAGGTCTTTCCTGCTCGCAGACCCACCATCTTTTCTTAAACGTTTAATCTTGTAAGACGTCCCATCGATTAGACACAATATGTCCTGAAGGAGTTGGTCACGCTCGCTGTACTCTTCTTCTGTTCCCGATCTAAATGGAGTCAGGTACAGAAATTAACGCTTGCGCGCACACATAAAAATAATAGAAAACTTACTTCTTTTGATTCCTCCTATCGTTGGCGGCGTACCGCGTAATCAGGAGGTCGAACCGATCGCGCACGCTACGCGACGTGAATGGCTTTTTCAGCATCGCCTTCAGCCGAAGGGCGATGTCGTCCCATTGGTCGGGATTCCGAAATGGGTCACTTGTTTGCACTTCAAGAAGTAAAGCGACATCCAATTTCGGCGTATAAAATACTCTGCCTGCGTTGACAGCATCTCTTCCATTACTCGCGGCGGCTTGCATGTTCACCGTGGATGACAGCACGTGCACCAGTGTGGCGTCTGCATCTTTACGATAGCGGGCGTACGTCCGCAACGCCCGGCTAGATACGTTGCGTTCTGCGCATGCGCACTTGTTACCCGCAGTGTCGTTGCGTACGCAAGCTCACTGCGTACGTCCAACTAAAAGTGTCTATTAATGAGCTGTGTGGCGGAGGGTACTTGAGCCTCTGTAGCAATTTAGCAGCTCCGCATATACTGGCTCCACTATGGTAGGGTTCTCTAGGGTCTCCAACAGCTCGGCTCGGAACGTGATCTCGAAAACTAATCTATCCACCCTTGAGTTGCCCTCTATCCCCGTATGCGCCGGTATCCAGTGTGAAGTTTGGAAAAAGAATCCACCTTGGCGCAAATTCACAGATAAAATGAGAGACAAGGAGTCAACGTGTCTGTGTGAATTTATTTGCGCCAAGGTGGATTTTTTCCAAGCTTAAAAAAATGCCAAACCAACTATTCCAGTAACACGCATTACCATGGGCAGCACTTAAGTACCACAAAAAAAAGGAGGGGACTCTTTCCCCTCCAGGTGTGTAAATAATGCTATGCTACAGCGACACGAAAGTATTTCTTCCCCGAACAATAAGTACGACCGAGAACTGTGTGTGTATATCATGCCAAAGCTGGGAGACCGAAGCACGAAAGAATAACCCGCCTTTAGTGGTGGTCACAGAAAGGACCTTTTTCCATGCAGTAATTAACTCCCCACTCAGCTGCTACAAGGAAATGTACGTTTTCCGGTTTGGGTCATTCTAAGCTAATTTTTGGGGGGGGAAAGGAAATGGCGCAGTATTTCTCGTATATCGTTGGACACCTGAACCGCACCGTAAGGGAAGGGATAAAGGAGTGAAAGAAGGAATAGGTGCCGTAGTGGAGGGCTCCGGAATAATTTCGACCACCTGGGGATATTTTAACGTGCACTGACATCGCACAGCACACGGGCGGCTTAGCGTTTTTCCTCCATAAAAACGTAGCCGCCGCGGTCGGGTTCGAACCCGGGAACTCCGGATCAGTAGTCGAGCGGCCTAAACACTGAGCCACCGCGGCGGGTAAACTGCCTGGCATCTTGTCAGCGAAAATACAATGGTAGGGTGGGGTATATATACAGCCTGCAGTTAGCAGTGTTGGTGTCGACCAGCCAGAACAGATAAGCGTGTCATCTTTTGACACACCTCCCCTTGTGCACTTCGGCCGGCTGTTCCGTATTCAGCGCATTTCTCCATCGCTACATGCAATACAAGCCTGGTGAACCGAACGCATCTGTACGTCTCCGTGATTTCCCAGCGCATTTATAGTCAGCGCACCCCTGCTTAACATAGAAAACCATGCCATGGAAAAAGAAAGAGCTCACATGCGTTTTTGCTATTTGTGCTCATCTGCATTCACTCACTGCAGCGACAAATTGAGTTGTGAATTCACGAATTATTTTATGCCGTTCAGTTCCTTGAAATCGCACGCCTAGTAACGATCAATTTTCATTATCGATTGTGGTTCTGAGGTTTTCACTTAGAGTCTTGATACTGCCAACGACGCATGGTTTTGCCAGTCGTGGCCTTGCTAATGATAGAGCATTAATTCCCCTTTTTTATGCAAATTTGCGCGAACACCGCGGTTCAAGTGTCTAGCTAGAAGTCGGGCTGTCACTTTGCCTGTCATTATCCGCCTCCAATGTAAAATACCGATACTGAGGGCACGACCTTATTAGGCTAATTTCGGAGTTTTCTACGCTTATACTTGGGTTCGCGCAGGCTGCGGAATATGACAAATGGCTCTTTCCCTCTTTATTCGAGTCTGGGATGATCAAGCAGCACAGCTGTCAAGGGGCAGATTTTAAAGCTACGTAAACGGTAACTTGTTCGAACATTCCAGCGAGTAATTTTTTAAGGTGATCCGAAATTTTCGGACTGAGACGTTTTCTCCGACGCTGATAATTAAAACCTTAGCTAGTTAGTCTTGACGATTAACAAACGTTCCAGAACGAAAGAAACCCTGCACAGTAGGTCTCATGCGTTTAAATATCACGGCGTTGCCTAGGACACACCGTCTTTTTTAAAAGCTTGAGAGAGAGAGAGAAAGGGAATTTTAATGAAAGAAAGGCGGAGAGGTCGGCCGGTGGTAACAGGGCCCTGGCCTGCTACTCCACACAGGGGAAAGGGAAGAGGAGGAAAAGGAAAGTGTGAATGAAGGCTGATGATGGCATAATACAATGAGTTTCACGGGTGATGTCTATGCACACGCACACACACACACACACAACACTGGCTGGCGCTCGCATCGCGGTTACTGGACACACATAAAACTCAAAACTGGTGTCTGCAACACAACACCGACACGTCATTAACCATGTAGGTTGTGCACAGGCGGTCACAAACGAGCATCCAGGCCTGTTTCACACAATAAGTTGAGCAGGGCTTTTGTCACACGCCACCAATCAGAACGTCTCGTCCTTGCGCCCAGAAGAGTTTCCTCAGAGAGAGGGCGAGAGTCCAGGTTTTTCACGGTCGCCTCCAATGTTGTTCTTTCAGAAGTATACTTCGGGCACGCGCAAAGAAGGTGTCCAATAGTCTCTGGTGTGTTGCACTGTGCGCAATTTGGGTTACTTTCGATGCCGATCTTGTGAAGATAGTGTTTGGTGTAGGCAACGCCAAGCCGTAGCCGGTGGAGTAAAGTCCCATGACGTCGCACCACCACAGATGGGAAATGTAATCGTGAGCCAGCGTCAAGCTTACACACGCGGTCCTGTTGATGACTCGGATCATGCCAGTGCGACTGCATTGCCGCCTGCATTAAATGCGCCAACAAGGCTCCAATTAAAGCTTGATTACATTTAGGTGGTATATCTGGTAGAAGCGAACCATTATCGCTAGCACGAGCTGTTTATTCGTCGAAGCCAGCGCGACCACAACTGCCATCAAATTGTTCGCATTTGCAAAAATGAGACTAATACATTTATGTCGGGTCACCAGCTTTCCTAAGGGGCTACTGCTTGTTTCTTGCGCTGATCTCGAGCCACAGTATTCAGACACGTCTTTATTTTGTAGTCGGTTAGAGCTCAAGGACGAAGCGGCAAATGTCGATCCCTCAGATGAGCCCCGGCCCCCAGTCAATGGCATCGACCGATTCTCCCCCTTGGGCGTGAAATCGCAGGGGGCGGCTGGTGAATGGGGATTAACCCTGGCTTAATCAGATTAACCGCCGCGTCATGGAAATCAGTGACGCCATTGGCTAGAGGGACTCCTTCGGGGGCATCTGCTGCTTCATTCTTGAGTTGTATCCGACATCAGCTCTTGCGGGCGGCCAGAGTGGTCGCAGCTGCTCCGTGCCAGCAGCTGAGCTTGCGTTGTTCGAGGCACAGTGGCTGCGGATGACTCGCTGGTGGTTCTGGTTGTCTGAGAGTGCTCGACCGCATGACCGACGAGCTTGTCAAGTACACCGAGCCATCATGACTGGATGTTGTGTGCCAACGTGCTCCGGGTTAAGGCGTAAAGGCCTGCGTTGTTTTCGCTTCTCTCGGGACTCGGAGCAGTAATGAAGCTCAACTTTTAAGTAGAAGTTATTTTTCCAAAAGCTTAACCCATCACCACCCAATTTTGCAGGCAAAATTGGAATTACACGCATAGAATCGTTAAGAATTGCAGTTTTTTTTAAACAACCTTTTCTGGTCGATTCTTTTTCATAAGGCACGACTTTTCAAAGTCGATTACTTTTATTTTAGATTTAAAATTTTAGTAAAAGAATTACCGGATTTAATTAATGACCTCAAATTCACCTTTTATGTAGGTTTATAGATGGTTTATTAATAAATGCAGATGGGCTTGAATAAAATAAATACAATAAAAAAATAAACACGGAAACGTTTCGCAAGCTCAGGAATGTCAACAGAGCATCTGGTGAGTATGTTCATGGCACAAGCATAGTCTGCACATGAGCGCACGCAAGAGCACTTGGTGTTTGTGAGTGCTTAAGAAAAATTAAACGAGTGACAAACTTCCAGTAATCCTTTATCCTATCGCCAACGAGAATAATCCGTTTTTGTGGGCCTCGAGGAAGAAAACGAGGCGGAGTGGCAACGTTGGTATACAGTGGTATCGTTTTTATATACGAGCGCCCGCCTGTAAATGGATGTAAATGCACTCCTGTCAGCAATGAACAGGCAGGCAATTTGCAGTTACACTTTAAAAGATTAAAAACCAGACAGACATCAGTCGTTGCAAGCACAATAAACGGAAACAGCCCGCACGACGAGAGCTGAACCAAACGCAGCGCACGAGCGGCTGAAGACGCGCAGAGTAAAAAAAAACATGTAGAAAAAGAAAGGAAAGAATTTCTTCTACTCTCATGCAGCGAAAGTACCTACAGCGGGGGCGCGGCATCGCAGTCTGATTGGTGGTCACTTGAGGCATATTTAGCACAGGTGTTACAGCCATTTTGAGGGGAAGTCCTTCAAGCATCTCTTCCTCTGCTAGGTGCAGAAAGTCACTGTCGGAGATGACACCACGTACTGTGTACAATGATCTGTGTGGAGTGACAGAGACAGCAATATCGCCAAAAGTTTCAATGCTTGCAAGCCTTGATATTTGAGTAATGTCGAGCAGGTCCCCACTAGCCAACTTTGTACTGAGGGCCCAAGGAATCCGTAAGAACTCCTGAAACAAGGAACGAGGATATTTGTCTGGCTGGCTTTTGTTTCTTTACTGTGGACGATGTGGTACTTCGGAAAAGTTGTCTTTTTGTTGAAAAACTGGGATGTGACATCAGTCCGCCCCCTTTTCAGAGAGTGATCGTTAGTAAGCAGGGAGGAAACCATAAAAAATTGTTCTTTGGCCATGGTGCCAGCCACCCACCATGAAGCCCAAATAGGGGACGGGACAGGAACTTTAAAACAAGCCCTACCCACGCCAGTTGTACACCACTGCTATAACCAAATATGACGCAACTCAGGGTGGTTGGTCACATAAGGTTAACCCTTGCCGCCTATGAAAAGTGAAGAAAACCGAAAAGGGAGGAGGAGACAGGAAAGTTCTAAGAAAGATGATAGGAAAGTGAAAGACGGAGGGGAGGACAGGTAAAGGCGACTGCCGATTTCCCCCGGTCGGGTCAGACTGGGGGTGCCGTCTACAGCTAGCTGGGGCCAAAGTGGTGTGTTGCCTCTGCTGAGGGGCCTTAAAGGTGCAAACGCTCAGCATTGGCTCAACCACCAAGATCCCCTTTTCCCTGGACACGGCGATACCACGCACGGCGAAGCGCGGGTGCTCGGATCCGTGGTGATGCGCTGTTCACCATCAACCCCCTGGGGGGGGGATATCCCTGCGGATGCTCGGAAACTTGTGGTGTCGCCACTCACCAGCGCCTTCCTGCGGGAAGAAAAATTTGTGCACATAATTTATTCGTTCAGCTGCTTTCTGCCATTTGTTGTCATCCCGGTGCACTGCATGGGCTTCTTTACTGCTCTTCTGAGCTGCAGTGTCTTCTGTGGTGCCTACAGAAATAGAAAAAATCAGCAGTTGAATATATAAAATTCAGTTCAAGCACAGAGTTTTTTATACACCTAATGCAACGAGATGCATATGACTCAGTATCTGAACTTACAACTTGCAGTGCAACACACTTCTACATGAGCAACTGCGATAAAAGTTAATCACTGCAACAGGTATTCATGGGCTCATATGAGATAAAATGACCTCATGCACTGAAGCAAAGTGGCAGCTTCCCTTTTTTGAACTCAGGCCCTTGACATGGAGCAATAAGGGGCCCAGACTCATGTCGTCCAGTGAGCAGTGGGAAGTTTGGCGTCTGCTGAGCCTCTTTCAGTACTGCTCCTTGCTCTGATAGTGTTAGCTGCTCAAGTGGTCGCTCTGGTTTTCAGAGCAGCCTTTTCAGAGTAGACATGTTGTTCTCAAATGGGAACGCACCCCATGAATCCAATGGGCCCAGGTGCTCAACATCGAATGCCAGATGGCATAGTCCATGCACATTGTACGAAGCATGCTCCTTGCCATATATCTTTGTAAAGCCTTTAACAAAATAGTTCAGAAGCTCCCCTGCATACTGCACTTCACTTTTGTGCCATTAGGCATTGAAAGAATGGTAATAGCAACATGCAAAGCTAGAAAATTTTCATACATCTGTGACGAAAGAAGCAATGACAGGAGCGTGGGTCCCCCATACAGCAAGAAACGAAACTGTGGCCTTACAGCGATCCAGATCTGTGAGGCTGAGAAATTGTGCTTAATACTAACACAAATTCAAGAGTTAAGTGTACCAAAAGGATTCAAAATCGAGCAGAGAAGACTGCTGTTCCAAAATCCGATGAAACAAAGCTGCCATGCCGCCTTCACAATGGCGCAGAAAGTGTCCTTCACAATAACGAAAATTCAAGAGTTGAGTGTACCAGAGGGATGCAAAATCGAGCAGACAAGACTGTTGTTCCAAAATCCGACGAAACAAAGCTACCATGCCACCATCACAATGGTGCAGAAAGTGTGAAGGACTAACAAAAATTCCAGTGGAGTCTGCCAAGATCTTCAAAACCGAGCAGACAAGACTGCTGTTCCAAATCCGGTGAAACAAAGCTACCATACCGCCTTCACAAGGGCGTAGAAAGTGTCCCCAATACTAACACACATTCAAGAGTTGAGTGTACCAAAAGGATTCAAAATCGAGCAGACAAGACTGCTGTTCCAAAATCCAACGAAACAAAGCTACCGTGCCGCCCTTCACAATGGTGCAGAAAGTGTGAAAGACCAACAAAAATTCAAGTGCAGTCTGCCAAGGACCTTCAAAACCAAGCAGACAAGACTGCTGTTCCAAAATCCGATGAAACAAAGCTGCCATGCCACCTTCACAATGGTGCAGAAGGTGTGAAGGACTAACAAAAATTCAAGTGGAGTCTGACAAGGATCTTCAAAACCGAGCAGACAAGACTGCTGTTCCAAAATCCGGTGAAACAAAGCTACCCTACCGCCTTCACAAGGGCGAAGAAAGTGTGCTCAATACTAACACACATTCCAGAGTTGAGTGCATCAAAGGGATTCAAAATCGAGCAGACTAGACAGCTGTTCCAAAATATGGTGAAACAAAGCTACCATGCCGCCTTCACAATGGCGCAGAAAGTGTCCTTCACAATAACGAAAATTCAAGAGTTGAGTGTACCAAAGGGATTCAATATCGAGCAGACAAGACTGCTGTTTCAAAATCAGACGAAACAAAGCTGCCATGCCGCCTTCACAATGGTGCAGAAAGTGTGACAGACTAACAAAAATTCGAGTGGACTCTACCAAGGATCTTCAAAGCAGAGCAGACAAGAACGCTGTCCCAAAATCCGATGACACAGAGCTACCCTGCCGCCTTCACAATGGCGCAGAAAGTGTGCTTCAAAGTAACTAAAATTCAAGAATTGAGTGTACCAGAGGAATTCAAAATCAAGCAGACAAGACTGCTGTTCCAAAATCCGATGAAACAAAGCTACCATGCCACCTTCACAAGGGTGCAGAAAGTGTGCTTCACAATAACAAAACTTCAAGAGTTGAGTGTACCAAAGCGATTCAAAACCGCGCAGACAAGACTGCTGTTCCAAAATCCGACGAAAGAAAGCTACCATGCCACCTTCACAAGGGCGCAGAAAATGTGCTTCACAATAACGAAGATTCGAGAGTTGAGTGTACCAAAGGAATTCAAAATCGAGCAGACTAGACTGCTGTCCCAAAATCCGATGAAACGAATCTACCATGCTTACTAGGTGCTGCTACCATTATGGGACACTACAATGCAAGGAAAGAACTAATTCTCAGGTTTGACACATCGCCACATTGTCTAGGGGCAATCCGAGCACATGTCGAATGTGACAGAACTTGGAGACAGGAAGGATTTCTATCACCATCTTTGCTGCCTGCTGAAAGTACAGCGACGCTGAAAAGCATGCGACAACCTTGAATTTTGGCGTCAAAAAGTTCCACGAGTACGCTGGGAAAATTACTGCTGTCGCTGACCACAAGCACTTGCTGGGTTTGTTCGCTTCTAACTATGCAGTGCACAGCGAAGCAACACCTTGACTCATCATGTGGACACTGACTCTTCCAGTTTATTGGCTCAAGCTTACTTAGAGGTTGGGAAAAATGCTGGTTCATGCAGATGACTCCGATCGTTGTTAGAGCAATGATGATGGACCATTGTAAGACTCCACCTGAATTTGCAGGATGGATCCACAAGGCACAGACATGGGGACCATCTACGAGTAGCCCCCACTGAAGAGCCATTCCCAGTGCTGGCACATGTATCACAGAAAGCTCACGGGGCGGCACCTCTGCCTGTCACGCTTTCCTCTCCAACGCACGTGCTGAGAGCGCCTGCTTTTCTGCCTCAGAGCAAGAGGATAAGGCGGCCCTCGTGCAACCTTCAAGTTGAAGGGCGGATTGTCTAATTTAAATCTAAAGAAAAAACAGTCTAAGACACAAAAAGAAAAATAATCTTCCGTGACGCAAAACACACAGCTTAAAAAGGGGAAAGAAAGGTCCGCTCGACTTTTGGTGCTCCAATGCTCCGCCTGGCAGCTCGTGCGCAGGGAGAGGAGGTGCGGCAGGACGTCAGCACAACCCGCACACCGACGTAGACGTAGGGTGGATGGCGGTGTCCACAGCAGGAATCAATCCAACCGCATCAACCCGTCACACCTGTGGAGCCCAGGCTACCTGACCTGAGTCAGGTAGCCTGGGAAATGGAGAGGAAGTGGCAGTGGAAACCGAGGTGGCCCGTGTTCAGAGCCTGCCGGCCCCGGGAAACGCAGGAAGGGAACAGCGGCACCTGGTTCTGGTGGCTCAGACTGTCGACGGTAGGCCCTCCCGCTCGGTAGCCGGGACGTCTGCGGCTGAGGCCCAAGTCTCAGGACCTGGGAGGGGGGCGGGGGGCAAGGCAGACGCCCGAGCGCACGCTCTCCCCTGCGCCACGTTCAACTTCCGCTCCTCCTCTTCTCCCTGCATAACTTCGTTTAGTCTTCTCTAGCCGCAGTGTGGAGCTGGCTCCTTACAAAAGCACCATTTCAGTTTTTTGTAAATATTCTGAAAAGCTCCAACATGATTCTAACAGTACCTTCTTTTATCAGCCCTACAAGAAAGCATGCAAAATTAAATTGCGCCACTTGAAATCCACACGACTTCAGCAGCGCATAAAAAATGTCAACCAAAAAAATCCCCTCCTCTCAAGTCACGTGCCCCAGTGCAACGAAAAGCCCTGGGCAAAGTCAGCTAGAAATCAACAAAATAAATGATGCCACAACACAAGCCGTTTTCACGATAGATTCTGGTGGTGCCATCAACGTAGATACCTAGTAGAACAGCACCTGAAATCAGAACTTAGGCTGAAAAATAGTTCACAGGAACAAAGAGCTGCACTGTGTATTTTTTGAGACAACACAGGGGCGTGGTCAAGAATGACACTGAGCCGAAACCATGGGCAGCCGCACGGCTGTGGCGACATTGAAGAATGGGGAAATGAGGTCTCTATTCACGCTAAAGTACGCAACGAAGGATTGCAGCGCGAATGCTACTCGTCGCCAATCGTCGACGACATTCTGCCTCAAGACGCAAAATCAGAGATCTTCTCAAAGCTGGATGTGCATTATGGTTACTAGCAGTGAATATGGTTACTAGCAAATTCAAGAGTTGAGTGCACGAAAAGGATTCAAAATCGAGCAGACAAGACTGCTGTTCCAAAATCCGATGAAACAAAGCTACCATGCCGCCTTCACAAGGGCGCAGAAAGTGTGCTTCACAATAACAAAAATTCAAGAGTTGAGTGTATTAAAGGGATTGAACACCGAGCAGACTAGACAGCTGTTCCAAAATCTGACGAAACAAAGCTACCATGCCACCTTCACAATGGTGCAGAAAGTGTGAAGGACTAACAAAAATTCCAGTGGAGTCTGCCAAGATCTTCAAAACCGAGCAGACAAGACTGCTGTTCCAAATCCGGTGAAACAAAGCTACCATACCGCCTTCACAAGGGCGTAGAAAGTGTGCTCAATACTAACACACATTCAAGAGTGTACCAAAAGGATTCAAAATCGAGCAGACAAGACTGCTGTTCCAAAATCCGACGAAACAAAGCTACCGTGATGCCCTTCACAATGGTGCAGAAAGTGTGAAGGACTAACAAAAATTCAAGTGGAGTCTGACAAGGATCTTCAAAACCGAGCAGACAAGACTGCTGTTCCAAAATCCGGTGAAACAAAGCTACCCTACCGCCTTCACAAGGGCGAAGAAAGTGTGCTCGATACTAACACACATTCCAGAGTTGAGTGTATCAAAGGGATTCAAAATCGAGCAGACTAGACAGCTGTTCCAAAATCCGGTGAAACAAAGCTACCATGCCGCCTTCACAATGGCGCAGAAAGTGTCCTTCACAATAACGAAAATTCAAGAGTTGAGTGTACCAAAGGGATTCAATATCGAGCAGACAAGACTGCTGTTTCAAAATCCGACAAAACAAAGCTGCCATGCCGCCTTCACAATGGTGCAGAAAGTGTGACAGACTAACAAAAATTCGAGTGGACTCTACCAAGGATCTTCAAAGCAGAGCAGACAAGAACGCTGTCCCAAAATCCGATGACACAGAGCTACCCTGCCGCCTTCACAATGGCGCAGAAAGTGTGCTTCAAAGTAACTAAAATTCAAGAGTTGAGTGTACCAAAGCGATTCAAAACCGCGCAGACAAGACTGCTGTTACGAAATCCGACGAAAGAAAGCTACCATGCCACCTTCACAAGGGCGCAGAAAATGTGCTTCACAATAACGAAAATTCGAGAGTTGAGTGTACCAAAGGAATTCAAAATCGAGCAGACTAGACTGCTGTCCCAAAATCCGATGAAACGAATCTACCATGCCGCCTTCACAATGGCTCAGGAAGTGTGCTTCGCACAAACGAAGATGCTAGTGGAGTCTGCCAAGGCACTTCAAAAACCGAACAGGCAAGACAGCTGTTCTAAAATCCGACGGAACAAAGCTACCATGCCGCCTCCACAAGGCCGCAGAAACTGTGCCTCACACTAACAAAAATTTCAGACAGGAGAACACGAGGCAACTGTAGCGTGCGCAATGGGAATTACTGATGAGCTGAAAGATGGTCTCCACCCCACTCTAGCGCCCCGACATTCGGACCACTGTCGATTTAAAGCAGCCAAGCGGATGATGGTCATTGCTGAAAAGGGGTGCTACCCTGTGCCACAGCTGCTGCCAGGAACATCCGCACAGTCCAGAACATTCAGAACAGATCCACCGTGAGTTCCTGACGCTTTCGTGCAGCTGGCTAGGGCCTTGCTCTTCGGCAGAGGTCGTTGCGCAGAACCCGTGTGCATGGCACAGACAAGGGGAACCTCTACGAGCCGCCAGACCGAAACCCGGGTTCAAACAGCCGCAATCTTTCATATAAGGGGAGATTGTTGGCGCATGGCCTCTGCAGACAAACTCCTGTGTACGGCAGCGGTAAAAATACGTGGGAATAGTTTGCGTTTCGATGGAACCATAAAAATGAAGAGTTGGTTGTGGCCCGTTTTGCCGTCTAGTTGCATCGCCGCAAGGAAATGAGGGCCTTTGCCAGCTTGCGGAGATTCAAAGCCGACCGTGCATCACGTTGCCCTTTACAAGATTTCTTTGCTTCCATGTGCTGAAGAGTTGTGGGATGTATCATCCGGCGGAGAAAACTTTACAAAGCTGGATTTGCGATATGCATACCAGCGAGTTCCTCTGGGTGTGGACAGCCTCCAGTTTGTATCGATGAATACACATATGGGGGGCCATTCTCAGTGCATGTGGCTACTGTTTGAAGCTCTTTCTCAGGTCATATTTCAGCGTCGTAGAGATTGCCTTTTGATGGCAATCCAGATTAGCAATGTGCTTCATCTTACTTGCAGATGCGTCGATGATAAAGAACTGTTAGCCTGAACGCACGTGCGACTCTCCGTCATTTCATCGGATCTTCGCTTCGTGGGCAACCAGCGCCAGTTAGGAAGAAATGCCCAAGCGGGAGGCAGACGATAAAAGATGGGATGCGAGACGGGCGTCACGAGAAGGGACGCTCAAAACGACGTTCAGATTATGCAAGCGCTGAAACCAAAGCAGACGCTGCGTCACGTACCACAATGTCGGTAGCCGTGCTATGCGCTTCCTTGAATTAACTCCTTAAATTCGCAAGTGTGCTTTTGTGCAACGACTTGAGACTGACATGGCGACGAGGACAATTTGAATGGACGATCAGGCGTAGCTTTGGCAGCACACAAGGTTACAGTAGCACGAGCTAGTGCAACAGCAGTCACAAGCCACGAAGAGGACGCTCCGAAGCCGAGAATCTCCGCGCCGATATCGGAGGAAGCTGGAATTCGCATAGATGAGTAGCTGACATCACGACCTCGGAGTACTTTTCGAATGCAAACCTCGCTTAGAGATCCACCCTGAATCGGACTCTCGAGAACGCCAGACGCACCCAGCACAGAAACGAGAACTGCGGAACCCGGATCCATAAGTGCAACGACGGAGCTCGCTGTGCTCAGCATCACGCTACAGATGATGGCACAACCCTTACAACAACAAATGGAGAACCATCCACATGTGGCGTTCCTCGACTATAGCAACACGCCACTCCAGCACTTGAAAGCTAGTCCTGCTCAGTTCCTGATGGGCAGGCTCAGACGCAGACGAACTACACTCCCAACAACAACAACGCTGTCGAAGCCAAAGACAGTCACTTCTGACAAGCACCATAAAAACAAAAGACGGACGATGCTTTTTCACCTCAACCAGAGAGCAAGAGATCTACCACCTTTGACAGAGGGGCAACATGTCACAGTCCATCCGAGCTCACAAGCCACATGAGAAAGGAGAATAGCGACTGAGCAGTGTGGCGACAGGTGTCGCAAGGTCCAAGTAGATCAACGTCCGCCTCAACTTGAAAACAGACGGAGAAGACATGGAAAGCAGCTCGCCGCCAGAGATGTTTGGCAGCGGCATCAACGATGCCAAAAAATGGAGCTCCTTCAAAGTAGCCTTCGGCCTCTACATGAAAGCCACGGACGTTGCTGGCTCACCGTCAGAAAGGCTTCCAGAAGCTGGCTGTTGTTGGACACGTTAATTCAAGCTCTGGAGTTCAACCTCACCCAAGGAAGGCTAGAGCTGTCGAAAATTTCCCGCGACCCAACGTGCCCCCAAAACCCCGACGATGAGCCCAAGAGTGGGTCGAAAGTGCAAACAGCACCCGCACACCGTGCCGACTAGCCGTACAACGGGTCGGAAGTGAAAACTGAAAGCGATGAAGGAACACTCACCTGGGCTAGAAAACCACAGCGATGTGCGGCGAGCAGGTAATAACATTGGGTTTTGACGTAGCCAATAAATGAGGAGGCGGACCTCAGCGGCTTTGCATTACAGTTGTGCCCCTGCTTTGTTCTACCAACAGGGACTGTTGAAGGGTAGGACCTGGGTTTGAGGAAATGAAACAATGATTTTTCGGCAAAACCACAAGCTTACTAGGTGCTGCTACCATTATGGGACACTACAATGCAAGGAAAGAACTAATTCTCAGGTTTGACACATCGCCACATTGTCTAGGGGCAATCCGAGCACATGTCGAATGTGACAGAACTTGGAGACCGGAAGGATTTCTATCACCATCTTTGCTGCCTGCTGAAAGTACAGCGACGCTGAAAAGCATGCGACAACCTTGAATTTTGGCGTCAAAAAGTTCCACGAGTACGCTGGGAAAATTACTGCTGTCGCTGACCACAAGCACTTGCTGGGTTTGTTCGCTTCTAACTATGCAGTGCACAGCGAAGCATCACCTTGACTCATCATGAGGACACTGACTCTTCCAGTTTATTGGCTCAAGCTTACTTAGAGGCTGGGAAAAATGCTGGTTCATGCAGATGACTCCGATCGTTGTTAGAGCAATGATGATGGACCATTGTAAGACTCCACCTGAATTTGCAGGATGGATCCACAAGGCACAGACATGGGGACCATCTACGAGTAGCCCCCACTGAGGAGCCATTCCCAGTGCTGGCACATGTATCACAGAAAGCTCACGGGGCGGCACCTCTGCCTGTCACGCTTTCCTCTCCAACGCACGTGCTGAGAGCGCCTGCTTTTCTGCCTCAGAGCGAGAGGATAAGGCGGCCCTCGTGCAACCTTCCAGTTGAAGGGCGGATTGTGTATATTAAATCTAAAGAAAAAACAGTCTAAGACACAAAAAGAAAAATAATCTTCCGTGACGCAAAACACACAGCTTAAAAAGTGGAAAGAAAGGTCCGCTCGACTTTTGGTGCTCCAATGCTCCGCCTGGCAGCTCGTGCGCAGGGAGAGGAGGTGCGGCAGGACATCAGCACAGCCCGCACACCGACGCAGACGTAGGGTGGATGGCGGTGTCCACAGCAGGAATCAATCCAACCGCATCAACCCGTCACACCTGTGGAGCCCAGGCTACCTGACCTGAGTCAGGTAGCCTGGGAAATGGAGAGGAAGTGGCAGTGGAAACCGAGGTGGCCCGTGTTCAGAGCCTGCCGGCCCCGGGAAACGCAGGAAGGGAACAGCGGCACCTGGTTCTGGTGGCTCAGACTGTCGACGGTAGGCCCTCCCGCTCGGTAGCCGGGACGTCTGCGGCTGAGGCCCAAGTCTCAGGACCTGGGAGGGGGGCGGGGGGCAAGGCAGACGCCCGAGCGCACGCTCTCCCCTGCGCCACGTTCAACTTCCGCTCCTCCTCTTCTCCCTGCATAACTTCGTTTAGTCTTCTCTAGCCGCAGTGTGGAGCTGGCTCCTTACAAAAGCACCATTTCAGTTTTTTGTAAATATTCTGAAAAGCTCCAACATGATTCTAACAGTACCTTCTTTTATCAGCCCTACAAGAAAGCATGCAAAATTAAATTGCGCCACTTGAAATCCACACAACTTCAGCAGCGCATAAAAAATGTCAACCAAAAAAATCCCCTCCTCTCAAGTCACGTGCCCCAGTGCAACGAAAAGCCCTGGGCAAAGTCAGCTAGAAATCAACAAAATAAATGATGCCACAACACAAGCCGTTTTCACGATAGATTCTGGTGGTGCCATCAACGTAGATACCTAGTAGAACAGCACCTGAAATCAGAACTTAGGCTGAAAAATAGTTCACAGGAACAGACAGCTGCACTGTGCATTTTTTGAGACAACAACACAGGGGCGTGGTCAAGAATGACACTGAGCCGAACCCATGGGCAGCCGCACGGCTGTGGCGACATTGAAGAATGGGGAAATGAGGCCTCTATTCACGCTAAAGTACGCAACGAAGGATTGCAGCGCGAATGCTACTCGTCGCCAATCGTCGACGACATTCTGCCTCAAGACGCAAAATCAGAGATCTTCTCAAAGCTGGATGTGCATTATGGTTACTAGCAGTGAATTCTTGACGGAGAGTCGAGTCTCATGGCTCCATTCCTGACGCCGATGGCATGTTACCACTGCCTGCATCTTCATTTCGGTCTCGCGGTCACCAGCAAAATTTTCCACACAAAACTACGGTCAGCACATGATGGACTAGACGCCGTATCATTGTCGGGGATGAAGCTTTGGCGATCGGTGTCGGAAAAAGATTATGAAGTTCGGCATGATCATGACAAGAAGGTTGACAACCTGCTACAGAGATGCCAGCAGAGCGGTCTGCTTCTCAACAGAGAGAAATCTGAACTTCACAGCTCAAGCACGGCGTTTCTAGGTCACACTCTCACAAGAGCAGGCCTACACGTCGATCCCGAAAAGGTCGCTGCGATACCAGATAAGCCAGCGACTGTCGGTGTACACGCTGTCCAGCGCTACGTCGAAATGGCCAGATAACTGGCACGGCTTCTTAAAGAAAATCTCCGAGGTCACAGAACCACTCAGCAAGCTGACCGTCGAAGAGTTTAAGGAGGCAAAAGCACTTCAACAGAAAAAAGACCTTGCAGCAAAAGCACCAGTACTGGCGTACTATGACCCAAGAAAAGCACTAGTGGTGCAGTGCAATGCCGATGAACATGAACTTGGAGCTGCGATACTTCGAGACGGCATCCCGACATCCTTTGCAAGCAGAGCATTCACACAAACAGAGGTGTGGTATGCGCAAACAGAGAAAGAAAACCTTGCCATAGTGTTCTCGCACAAGTTTCACCAGAATACGTTACACAGGCTGACTGCAGTAGTAACGGATTATAAGCTACTGCAGGCTATTGTCACCACGAAGAAATTCAACAGAGTGCCGAGGAGCTTCAAAGAATGATTTCGCAGACTCGGCGCTACAGTTCTGACATACAGTCTCGTCCAAGAAAGGAACTTCTGGCTGACACAATGTTTCAGCATTTCTCTTATATGACCGTGGCCACCGACAACTCGAAAAGGTCAATGGGATCAGTGACCTTGCTGTCCAGAGAAAGAGAAGAAAAGATACGACAAGCAACAATCAAGGATGGCAACCCCCAGAAGCTGACAACAGTTATTGATTGAAAGGCCACAAGAAAGTGTCCTAGCAGAAATCTGAACTAACCTTCCATTCTGAAGCGACATTGTCTTTGAAGACATGGCATCCCAAGTGTTGTGTCCACAGACACTGGCCCTAAATTCTAATGCGAATCGTTCAGCAAGTTCGCAGCACATTGGCAATTCACGCATGTCGATACAAGCCCAACCTCTCGGAAATCCAACTGCACGCCAGAAACCGCCGTTAAGACTGAGAATCCTCTTGAAGGAGGCAGATGTAACACGCCACTCCGGCATTTGAAAGCAAGACCTCCCCTGATCCCAATAGGATCGCGCAGACGAAGAACACTTCCAACAACAACAGAAGCGTTCCGAGTTGGCGCACCTCCAAAAAACCCTTCAGACTCTGCATGAAAGCAGATGTTGCAGGCTTATCGTAGGAAAGGAAAGTTGCTCTTCTCACGGTCAGAGGACCAAGCCTGCTAGACATCGATACCACTTTGATCTTTGGACAGGAGCAAAACCAAAATCCTGAACGAACGCAACCCCGGGCTGAAGCTGTTTGTGGTACCCATTCTGCACAAACAGAAAGGAGTGTACTCCCGCTACATTTCTGCACTCGAGTACAACTACCACACAAAGGGTGCGATGCATTCATGACCAACCTCAATCTGAAAATTCAAGACTAAAACTTTGTCGCCGAAAAAAAAAAAAATGATCCGGAGATAGGCAGCGTGCGGTATACACAACAAAGGAGTGTGTGCAGACACTCTGAAGCTCAAAGGACCAACGCTCAAAAAGGTAGTAAACGGGCGCACCACTCTCCGAAGCCGCAAATGGAAGTGTTTGGAGAAGGCTCAACAGCGGCCGAAGATAGTCACGTCCTGAAGGGCAATCGCCGTCACCACCTGACCGCTGATGCGGAGAAGGCAAAGACAAATCCGATAAACAAGCAACGCAAACCCAAACACGAGCTCGCAAGGAATCCTTGCCCGGCATGGAGCCAAACACGATATCAGTGCAAGAAGGACAATCAATCTGCTGCACTATTCAAAAGCAGCAAAACCGTCCCAAGCATCGAACATGAAGACCACGCTGACGAAGTTCTCACGGTGCGAGACGGCAAAGCAGAATCTTTGATCACAACCTCGCATATCAACGAAAAGAAACTGAAATTCCAGGAAGACCGCGGCGCAGCCGTGAGTGTGATTCCAACAAAGGCGCATGATACCACTGCAGACAGAGCCAAATGCGACGACCGAAAGCAGGTGTAGAGGTTGCATGTCTGTCCTGTGCGTGAGTGCCGCAGCGTTTCTTAAAAGGCGCACAAGCAGGCGGACGTTTTGGTGGTTCTTGCTGATCGTTCTCCACTAACAGGCCAATGCATAGCTGAGCAGATGAGACTCGTCACAGTGGACTACAACCCCGCTGCCAACATAAATGGACTCCAATACTGAAGATGCAACGGGCCTGCTTGCATCGAATTACCAACACACGTATTTGGTCCTACCTCGGGTTTGCTATCTCAGACATGCTCACCTTGTGATCAAGCCTGCACCATGTCTGAAAACATAGACAAGTTACCGTGTGCCTGTGAGCATGAGGGCACAGTTTGAGACAACACAGGGTCGCAGTGAAGAGTGACACGGAACCTACCCCATGGGAAGCCGCACGGCTGCGGCGACATAGAAGAATGGGGAAATCGGGTCTCCATTCACCCTCAAGAACTCAACTAAGGATTGCAGCGCGAACCCTACTCATCGCCAATCGTCGACGACATTCTGCCTCAAGACGCAAAACCAGAGATCTTCTCAAAGCTGGATTTGCTTCATGGTTATTGGCAGTGCATTCTTGATGGAGACTCGAGTCTCATGGCTCACATTCCAGACGCCGATGGCATGTTACCACTGCCTGTATCTTCATTTCAGTCTCGCGGCCACCAGCAAATTTTTCCACACAAAACTACAGTCAGCACATGATGGACTGGATGCTGTATCACTTGTTGGGGATGAAACTTTGGCGATCGGTGTTGAAAAAACAGATTATGAACCTCGGCATGAAGAAGGTTGAACCCCTGCTGAAGAAATGCCAGCAGATTGGTGTGCTTCTCAAAAGAGAGAAATCTAAACTTCACTGCTCAAGCAAGACATTTCCGGGTGAAACTCTGACAAAAGCAGGCCTACACTTCGATCCCGAAAAGGCCAGTGTGATACCAGATATGCCAGCGAGTGTCGAGACACATGATGTCCAGCAGTACGTCGGAATGGTCAGCTACCTGGCACGGTTTCTTTACGAAAATCTCCCAAGTCATGGAGCCACTCAGCGAGCTGACCATCAAAGATGTTAAGGAGGCAAAAGCACTCCAACAGAGAAAATACCTTGTAGGAAAAGCACCAGTACTGGCGTACTGCGACGCAAGAAAAGCACTAGTGGTGCAGTGCAACGCCAGTGAACATGAACTTGGAGCTGCAATTCTTGAAGACGGAATCTCAATATCTTTTGCACGCAGAGCACTCGCACAAAGCGAGGTGCAGTATGTGTAAACAGAGAAAGAAATTCTGGCCGCAGTCTTCTCGCACGATAAGTTTCACCAGAATAAGTTGATCTTATTACCACAGTAGCATTATGCCTCAAATGGGGAGCAGAAAGTGTGCTTCACACCCACAAAAAGTCGAGCGGTGTGCCAAGGGGATTCAAAACCAGCAGACAAGACTGCTGTTCCGAAACTCGACGAAACAAAGCTACTGACCTCCCTCTACAAGGATGCACAAAATGTGCTGCAGACTAACAAAAATTCAAGTGGAGCGTGCCAAAGCACTTTGAAACCGAGAAGACAAGACTGCTGTTGCAAAATCCAACAAAACAAAGCTATCATACCGCGTCCTCCAAGGAACCAAAAAGTGTGCTTCACACTAACAGAAATTCAAGTGGAGTCTGCCAAAGGGCTTCAAAACCGAGCAGACAAGACTGCTGTTCCAAAACACAATGAAACAAAGGCACCACGCCACCTTCACAAGGACGCAGAAAGTGTGCTTCACAATAACAAAAATTAAAGAGTTGGATATACCAAAGGGATTCAAAACAGAGCAGACAACACTGCTGTTCCAAAATCTGACGAAACAAAGCTACCATGCCACCTTCACAAGGGCGCAGGAAGTGTGCTTCACAATAACAAAAACTCAAGAGTTGAGTGTACCAAAGGGATTCAGAATCGAGGAGACTAGACTGCTGTTCCAAAATCCGGTGAAACAAAGCTACCATACTACCTTCACAAGGGCGTAGAAAGTCTGCTCAATACTAACACAAATTCAAGAGTTGAGTGCACGAAAAGGATTCAAAATCGAGCAGACAAGACTGCTGTTCCAAAATCCGATGAAACAAAGCTACCATGCCGCCTTCACAAGGGCGCAGAAAGTGTGCTTCACAATAACAAAAATTCAAGAGTTGAGTGTATTAAAGGGATTCAACACCGAGCAGACTAGACAGCTGTTCCAAAATCTGACGAAACAAAGCTACCATGCCACCTTCACAATGGTGCAGAA